>CM055025.1:5957036-6103894 GCA_029204005.1 Salix udensis
AGCCATGCATACCGGTTGCGTGTTTTGGGATAAGTGAAAAACCATTTGGTCCCTCAATTTATAATTGTTTTAATCACACCCTCAATTGGCTTTAAACTTTTAATTTTGTGCAATTGTATCCTCGTCAAAATTTCGAGAGCAACATTAGCATTGCACACCCTTTTTATTTTGGTTCTTGGTTTCTGATTTGTGTGATTTAACCCTCAATTGACCATTACACTCTCAATTCATTCAATTTAGCCCCTGATTTCGCATAATTCGCTTGGAAAAATTCAAATCGGTCTCCAAAAAATCCAATCTTCTCAATTGAACCCGTATTAAGCTTAAGAACTTGATTTTTCATCGATTAAGCCCTTAATAAAAATAATTTGATCAATTTAAAGTATAATTAAGTCCTTGCACTTAATTAAATCCTTCAATTGGGCCCTAAAATAATTCTTCAACATAATTACACTTTTATATTGGCCAACAATTAAATCGAGGGAAGTGCTCCCAAAAAACCTACTATCCATTAGCCTGTCGGAGAAGACAACCACAGCCGATTCACCAAAAAAACCATTCCTTCGACACTATTCCTTAACCACAAACAACCATCTAAGCAAAAAAAAAAACCCTCTGCCACAAAGAACTGAGGCTTTCCCGAGGCCATTTCCTTCTTCTCTTTATATCTTTTTCAACCCTTTGACAATGAACTCACGAAACCACCACCAAACACAGACTACGGGAACTCTGCCCAAAACACCACCCAACCAGGGAGACAACAAGAAGACCACCAGCTCTTGGGCTGACAAGGTCAAGGTAACGAATGCAGATACAAGGTACTCGCTAGAGCCAATACCTCGCTTGCCAGTGGGTCAACAACTGGTCATACCTGAGGATGTAATGGACGGGGTTGACAAGTGGATGCGATGCTTGGTGGGTTTTTTCCCAGGCAATAAGATGCCTTACCACGCCATTAACAATATGGCCATGCGGGTATGGCGAGCAAAGGAACTGGAAAGTGTCGCCACAACAGCGAATGGGTTTATCTTATTTCGCTTCAAGAATCAGGCAAACCTGCAAGGTGTGCTAGAACAAGGGCCATGGCTTTTTGGGGGGAAGCATTTAATTCTCCAGAAATGGGATCCAAGATTCCAGTTTGATGCAGGCCAAATCAAGACATTACCTGTGTGATACGGTTGAAGGGGCTACCCCTCCCACTGTGGACAACGAAGGGCTTAAGCTTGGTTGCCAGCATGGTTGGAAAACCATTGTCATGTGATGAGGCAACGCACAAGTGCTCTAGACTTGAGTATGCCAGAATATGTGTAGAGATTGATGCTGAGATGGCTTATGTCCACAAATTTGAAGTTGTTACACCATTATCAACACAGCCCATTACCATACATGTTGAATATGAGTGGAAACCGACGAGGTGTAATACCTGCCATGTTTTTGGGCATTCTTGCGGTGAGAAGACAGTGAAAGATCTTACGGTGGTCATGGTGGCGGCGGAGGAGACTCCACCACAGACCATGCGAAACCAAGACCATGCAGACGGGGCCACTGCTGATGGGGCAGATGCAAACAAAAAACCAGGGGGCAAGGCAGACGCTAGGCCTGACAAAGGGAAGCAGATAGCCCATGTACAAACCTGCACTGAGACAGGTGGTGATGTAGCAGGCAAGGCTGACACGGCTAAGTAAAAAAGCATAAGCTTAAACAACAAAATGGCCACAAACGGAATTGGCATAGAAAAGCAAACTGACACATACCCAAGTCAAGTTAGCACCAATGAGGAAACTAGGGAGTTGTCCCATGCAATTGACAAGCCAACTGACCATGCAGATGATGACTCACCATCTCCATCCCTAAAGACAGCCAAGAAGAAGAAGGGAGGGAAGCACAAGAAGGCGGTGAACCGCTAGTAGATTAGCGTTACTTTTTCCTCAATAAATTTTATGTTTAAAGTAGGAAGTTGGAATATAAGGGGGCTGAACAACCTCAAAAAACAAAAAACTGTCCATATGTGGAAACCAAAAACAAATTAGACATTATTGGTCTGTTAGAAGTGAAGATCTCAAGCGAGAACATGGAGGCAGTTCAAAAGGGCCTTATGTTGAGTAATTGGAAACATGTTTCCAGTGATGAAGGAGCTAGTACTGGCAGAATATTAGTTAGTTGGAATGTGAAAAAATGCAGTCTCATATGTGTTCACAAATCCCAGCAATGGATAACTTGTGAAGTCAGACGTAATGGGAATCCAGAGCCATGGAGCGTAACATTTGTCTATGGCCACAATACCCCAGTAGAAAGAGCCCCTCTCTGGAGCTATATAATGGGGAATAGTCAATCCTTCTCAGCAGCCCCATGGCTAGTATTAGGAGACTTCAATGAAGTCATTCAACAAAGTGATGGTCATGGAGGAAGCATCGCTTGGCACAATCATCACACCGAATTTGGGTCCTGTATAACAAATGCAGAATTGATGCAAATTACATACACTGGGCTGAGACATACATGGGCATAACGGGCGGGAGAATGGTGCAATCCAAAAAAAATTGGACTGGACTTTTGGGAATACAGCCCTTCATACTAAGTGGGCCACAACCAACACAACATTCCTGCCAAGAAGTTAATCCGATCGCAGTGCTTCCATAACGGTGTTGGGCACTACTTCGTACCATTCGAAGCCTCCCTTCATGTTTCTCAACTTCTGGGCCGAGAAGGAGGAGTTCATGCATATAGTGAGCTCGATATGGCGAGAGAAAATTGAAGGGGACCCGTTTCACCAGCTAACCACAAAAATGCGAAGGGTAAGGGACAAATTGAGAGTTCTACACCAGCATCACTACACGCACATAACAAGGAGGGTGTGTAAAGCGAAGGAGGACTGGGAAAAGGTGCAAATTGAGTTAGACTCCAATCCAGCTAATGCAAACCTTCAGAAACAGGAGAGGGTGTGTGCAAGGCAGTACATGCAACTTAGCAAAGATGAGGAATCATATTATCGCCAAAAATCTAGAGTCTAGTGGCTCAAACTTGGGGATAGAAATACAAAATTCTTCTATAGATCGCTAGTACATCGAAGAGGTAGAAACACTGTCCACAAGCTAAATGATGGGAGGGGGCTCACGGTCACTGAGTCGAGATTGCTTGGGAAGTTTGCTACGGATTACTACAGGCAGCTATTAAATTCCACGAATGACTATCATCAGGTTAGTTCTCACCACTTTCCAAATGCAATGGCTGCCACTAGGGACATGCAAATGTGCAGGGATGTCACAGATGATGAGATAAAAAACGCTCTCTTCTCAATTCCTGAAGACAAGGCGCTTGGGCCTGACGGGTTCACCACCATCTTTTTCAAAAAAAGTTGGCAAATAATTAAGGAAGACCTCAAAGCAGCCATAAGATTCTTATTGACACCCTTGTTATGCCCAGGAACATCAATTCCACCTACATAGCAATGGTCCCTAAAGTTAAAAATCCAGAATGCATGGATGACTTTCGTCCTATTTCTTGCTGTAATATAATATACAAATGTATTGCAAAGATCATTGTTTGCAGGATCAAACCAGCATTGACTACTATTATTGGAAATGAGCAAACAGCTTTCTTACCAGGGAGAAACATCTCGGATGCAATTCTTTTGTCTCAAGAGTTGCTCCATAACTACCACAACGACAGAGGGCCTGCGAGATGTGCTATCAAGATCGACATTCGGAAAGCATTTGACACAATTAGTTGGTCCTACATTACAGCGGGGCTTGCAGCAGTGGGAATACCTGCCCTCATGATCAGCTGGATCCACAAATGCATCTCTTCAGCCCAATTCTCGGTTAGTCTTAATGGTGAGCTTCATGGCTCTTTTCCAGCCTCTCGGGGATTGAGGCAAGGGGACCCATTATCCCCCTACCTTTTTGTTCTAGCAATGGAAGGATTGAGGGGAGTCATGCAGGAAGCTACAAAGAACCCTGGGTACCGTCATCACTGGAGGTGTGCTTCAAATAAAATCACCCATGTCTGCTTTGCTGATGACCTCCTCGTTTTCTGTCATGCCAGTTGAGAATCTGTGGGGGTCGTGAAGAGGGTCATGGACACTTTTACTGCTTATTCTGGTTTAACCATCAATCATGAAAAATCAGCCTTATATTTATCAGGTATATCAAGGGAAGAGAGAGTTATCATCGTGCAGGATTGTGGAATTCAATTAAGCACTCTGCCTGTGAAATATTTGGGCGTGCCTTTGATAACCACGCGCCTCACTTATGCTGACTGTATTCCCCTTGTGGAAAAGATAACCACGAAGATACATCTATGGACCAGCTCCTCACTCACATATGCAGGCAGACTGGAGCTAATAAAATCGGTCCTATTCTCCTACCAAGTCTATTGGTCTTCCCTCTTCATTCTCCCGTGCAAGGTGGTTAAAAGGATAGAGAGTCTAATGGCTTCTTTTTTGTGGAAGGGCAGTCCAACAAATACAAAAGCAAAAATTTCTTGGATGGCAATGTGTTACCCGAAGGAAGAAGGAGGCCTTGGCCTCAAACGGCTAAAAGTGTGGAACAAAGCTATGACCCTTAAGCATATCTGGAGCCTATTCTCCCGAAGGAATTCCATATAGGTAGCGTGGATTCACTCTTATCTTCTCAAGGGCCGTTCGGTATGGAGTGTAAAAATGCCCTCAAAACTAACATGGTCTTGGAGAAAAATCTTGCAGAGCAGAGAGTGGAGCCGTGGGGACTTCTTAATGAGAATAGGGAATGGGAGAGCCACGTCGCTATGGCATGATCACTGGATTCCAGAGGGCAACAGGTTGAGTGATATAATGACCCCTCGAGTCATTGCTAGTGCAGGTCTCAATTGACATGCAAAAGTTGAAGAACTCATAGACAATGGCCAATGGAAGTTCCTCGCTAGCGCTGGTGCTTTTCAGGCCGTCTGGGATAGAATCCCCCCAAAGGACACAAGAATGGAGAATATAGAGGATCAACCCATTTGGAAACACAACTCCACAGGATTGTTCATCACATC
The DNA here is from genome assembly GCA_029204005.1 of Salix udensis. Classification (NCBI taxonomy): domain Eukaryota; kingdom Viridiplantae; phylum Streptophyta; class Magnoliopsida; order Malpighiales; family Salicaceae; genus Salix; species Salix udensis. The sequence continues at coordinate 5,962,053 of CM055025.1, forward strand.
CAGTGCGTGGGAACACCTCAAGGACTGCAACCCTTTAGACCCCCTTCATCAAGTAATATGGTATGCAGGTTATATACCAAGGCAGTCTTTTACCTTGTGGTTAGCATCTCAAACTCACCTTCAAACTCTGGACAGACTGAGAAGAATGGGCATCACTGAAAACATGTATTGTGTGTTGTGCAATCAAGAGGAAGAAACTCACACTCACCTATTTTTCCAACGTAGCTACTCCAAGGCAGTCTGGGAAAGCGTCTCATCAAAGGGGACTATTCGGTGGCCAAATGAGTCGTGGTATCAGCTCATGCAGTGGGCAAGCTCGCACATTACAGGGAAGAAGAACATCCATCATCACATAGCGAGAACTGCTCTCTCTACGGCTGTATACTACATCTGGTACAAGAGGAATAGCAGAACCTTCAAGGGTAGCCATCGCACAGTCCACGAACTGGGTGCAGAGATCATTGAGCTAATTCGAAGTCACCTTATGCATGGCACCATTAAATGCCTGGTCACAGACACTATACGGGCTACTTGGAACATCCAAGACGATGACCCAACTGTTACAGGGCTTTAATAAAGGGCGACAGGACCACAAGATCGTGGGATGCTGGCGGGCCGTGAAAAAAAAAATTGGGAAATGGGTTATGGGCTCTTGTAATTGAATCGGCCTTGGAAATATAAGGATTTCCGTATGGGCTGGTTAAGGGGGGCACAAATCTGTATGGTCTTAAATTGGGCCGTGAAGGGTGGTTGAGCCATGGGCTCTTGTTTTAGTTTAGCTCGGCAGCAAGCTGCAGTCTCTTACAGAGACTTTTATTTCTGTTTTTGTTCTCTTTTGTTAATAAACGAAAGTTTGTTAAAAAAAAAAAAACAATTAAATCGAACTAGCTCACATAATTATATCTTTTGACTTAAATTTCATGTAGAATTATCCAATAATAAATTACTTTAGCCTTCAATATGCGCTTTCATTCATTTCCAGGCACAAAAGAGGTACGATCGAGCTCCCGAAAACGTCCAAATTTTTCACCTTGATTTTCCTACCGACACCGACTTGTAGATTGACCCAAAATTGGGTTATGACACCTTTCATCTCTTTTTGATGAAATCTAAAATATACCAAGGATCTATTATAAGTTTGAATTGGGCCATTTACAAAATAAAATGCAAAAAAACTCAAGGATACATTTAATGAGAATATTTAAAGTATTTATACCAAGATGAATTTTAAAGAGGCTATATTTTCACCAAAAGATGATCAAATCTTAGTTAATTCAAGATATATAGAAGAGAGAATTGGCCTAATTCATCTAGTTATGAGTTAATTAATTTTGGCAACTAGAAGCTTTTTTTTCTTATACATAAATTTATATAAGCAAGTGGAGTCTTTATTATGACTATTATATAGGACTTAAATTTTATCTACAGGTTCTGGAGGCCTTGTTTCATATGTCATTATACTTTCATAGGATCGAACATTAAAAAGGCCTTATGATAAGGTCCATAAGCTATTAAGCAGAATTTGTATTCTTTTTTTCGTTGATTTAAGGTTTTTTAATTGAAAAAACAATAATTTTGATAAAAACAATATGTTGTCTTCAAAATATAAAAATAAATAATTGAACAAGGAAATAAGTTTTTTGGATTTAAAAGACTAGTTTATTGCTTTTTGATTCAAGTGATTGGATTTTTCATAAATAGTTGTTTTATCTATCATTAGTTTGATAATAAAAAAGGCATTTTATTGTCCAAAAACACAAGATAATGTTTCCTAATTTGTTTTCCTCTAATTCATTGTTGACACTTTTATGCATATGTATTTTAATAATTAAATATTTAAATAAAAATACATTTAAAAATATTCTCATCACCAGGTTAAACATTTTTATTTATATCTATTTTTTTCTTCTATGTACTCCAATGAAAAATATTATTTTAACAACCCATTTATATTTTAATATATCTTATTTTAATGATTTTGGTTGTTTTAGGAAAAGAAAAAAATGAGAAAAAGTTGAATTAATGAAACAAAGAATGTTTAAATTATTAATTTTAATGTTTTTACTTTATTGATAAATACACAATAATTTTTTTTTTAGAAATGTATTTTTGGCTCTTTGATTGAAGCCGTAAATCTTTTTTTTTTGGACTTTTAGCTCTTCCTTACACTTTCAGATATCAACTTTCTAATTTGATATTAAATCAACATTAATCACTTTTTCTATAATTTATAAGTTTACATATTTTTTTTTTAATTTATGTTATAAATCACAAACATCATATATATAATTCCTAATTAAGAAATCTCTCATGATATTAAAAAAAAAAAGCTATTATTTTGACATATGCATATTTTATAATATTTTACATATGAAATGAACTTAAAATCTTATCCATATCAAAGAAAGGGTAATTGTTTTAGTGAGGTAATACAGATTTGGTGTTTTTAGAGGGTAATTATTACCCTTAAAGCAATAATATTTATTTAATATATTAGTGTTTAAATGTATCTCAATAATTATTATTACTAGGAATTTCATTATTTTCTCTATCTCTACTAATTTTTAATCCTTTAATTTATAAATATGTCAAGCGTTCTTAAAAGTCAACTTTTATATTTTTTACGATAATTGTTCTTATAACAATTTACTTCTTTTTTTTAAGTTTGTACTAAAGAAACACTATCTTCAATATAAAAGATAGTTAAAGAGTGAGTACCACACACAACCATTCTTTCTTTTAATTTTCTTAATATAAGATTACCAATGGATACAATTATGGATATCCTTACAAATCCAAAAAACAGTCAGAATTCAGAAATGTTGAGTTGATTCTTTAATTAATAATGAAGGCAAGCTCATGACCTTAGAGTATATAAATCCAAGTATATGTGTTATAGTTTAATGGTTTATGTATTTGGTTAATTTCTAGGTTATTGTTTTGACATGTGATCTATTAGTTGCACTTACATGACACTATACCAAATGAGGTAGTGATATGTGTTTAAAAAATAATGGTAAAATGATCTCTTTGTTTTAGTCTATATATAGTCTCTTTTCTTAGAGTAATTGTAAAATTTGTTCGGTTATGCAATCTGATATTTTGTCTTCCCTTTAATTTCTACAATCTGGATAATAGATTAGTATTGTGATATTGTTACACTTCAATCATAAAAGCCTAGCTTTCTTTGGACCAGTAACTCGCATGTTAGAGGTTTCCATCTGACATACCATTTTTCGTGTGGAATGTTGGAGAGGTTGGAGGTGATTGTTGATCAGTGTTGGTTTAAATGAACAAGGTAAGACAAGCAATGTCAGGATCCCTGATCAAAACAGAGCATACTTATTTTTAAATCATATCTAAAGAAATGTAAATATAAGCATATAAAAGTTTAAAGTTTAAAGAATATCTTAAATTTGTATTGCACAATAGCAGAAGATGTATACAAGAGATATGGGTTACAGTTTGATATTGTGTTTACATGAAAAATGTTAATGGATATGGTGTTTTGTTTAAAAAGGAATAGATATATACTTCTTCTGTAGAGAAATTTATGTGCTTGAATGAAATTCTACTTTTGCAACTGGATGAGAGTTTTTTATAGGAGAGGAAACAACCTGGCATCTTGGAGTGGTTGAACTTTGCACCAAAAGTTGTTTGCCCTTTTTTTTATCAATGGGAACACCTTTTGGAAGTGAGGGACACCTTTCTATGCTTTTTGTAAAGAGATTTGACTCAGCACCAAAAGTTGTTTTATCATTTTCTATCGACAATTTTATAAAGTGGGGGACACTTTTTATGCTTTTTTTATGAAGAGCTTTGATTTTGCAACAAAAGTTGTTTTTTTTTTTTTACTAATTTTGTAAAGTCTTTAGGGTTTTGGAATAGGTGGCAGTATGCCATATCAATCATCTTAATTTTCTTCTTCAAATTTAGAGAAGGAATCTGATGACTCTAGGGAGATGGATTTAGATAAGAGAGATTTTGAATCTTGACTTTGTATGATGCCTTACATGATTCAGAGATATTCTTTTTCATTTCTTGTTGAGGCAACGAGAGTTGTGGTATAATCTTTATGGGCTACGAATTTGGACTAAGGATGATGGTCAATAATAGGAGTAGACTGATGCTTTTGTAACCATTCCGTCAGAGCTAATTTTGAACATTTGGATTCTACTACAAAAAAAATCCCACCATCTAATTTTGAATCTATGTACAAGGACAAGATGACCTTGTTGTTGGTTGTAGCAAAGAACCATGAACATACCCATAGAAAAAAGAATTTTGTACAGATTATAAAAATAAGAGGAAATAATTTCTCGGATGGAGTTGGTTGAAAATTTTGTTTTAATTGAATGTAATCATTTTTAACCAAGGGATGATATTTGATGGTAACCAAAATAGCCCCACCATTGAAGGAACCAAAGTGGAAGTTTTGTAGTAGAAAAACAAAGAATGGTTATGTTTGGAGTATATGTAAGAATGACTAATGTTTTAAAGGGTTGTATGGAAACTGGCTAGTTTGAACTATTTGAGTTTAACTGAGTCAATGGTTTCTAGGATGATAGAGTAGTAGGATTATGATTTAGTAAAAACTAACGATTTGTAATGTTAGTTTGGAGGAAAACATTTATCAGTAGTTATTGAAGGGTCATTATGAAAGAAACATTATTCAATAGAAAAAACATTTTGAAATTTGAAATCCATTTTGAAGAAGAACTTAGTTGGGTATTTTGTAAACCAAGAACAAGTTTTTAAGAAGAAAAACATGTTTGAGATTTGAAAGGGTTTTAAAGATACTTCTTATGTGTGACTCCTGGTCACTGGAGGTCTGTTGTGAGACTATCTGTAATGCCATAAGTAATTATAGGGAATTTGAAAGGGTATCAACCTAATGGGATTTTGTTTTTTTGTATTTGGGTTGATTTGGTAGCTTTTTCTTCTTCGACTACTACTCGTACCAAGATTTGATAGGTTTGGAAGAATATATTAATAAAGCAATAAGTTTTGTATTTGTAGGTGGTTTTGGTTTTTTTGGTTTTATAGGTGGAGTTTGGGGAGCTTTCCCTTATCCTTGGTGTGTGTCCTAAGAGGCATCATTACCTGGTTCGAAGGAGCTCTCATGTCAGGAAATTAGGGATGAAATTGAAATCTCATTTGATGTATTCAATGTCAAAATCAAAGATGTTTAAAATAGCTTGCCATCTGGCAAAAATCTTTTTTGAAGCTAGATCTTGTTTTTGAAGAACTTCTTTTGCAGACTTACAATCAACTTATAAAAAGCATTTTTTTGGTTTAATAAATCATTTTGAAACTTTGTAAGACATACAACAATTGAAAGAATCTCTTTTTTTGTTCTGGAGTAGTTTTAGAAATAATCATTCCAATGAGCAGATGTATATTATAGGATTTATTCTTTGTCGTTTTGGACTTGTTTGAGAATACCCCTACATCTTGGTATATATCTCTATTATCTTTGAAGCTAAAGGGTTAGCGACATGGAGAAGTGGAATGGTTTGTATTTGTGTTTTGATTTGTATAACACAAGGTTGGAGTGATTATCAGACCACGAAACTAGATTTTTCCTTAATCTATCACATAAGGGTTTGTCTAGACGACTTATATTGGGGTAAAAATCTAGTACATAATTGAGGCTACCTAAAAGCCTTTGTAATTAAGTGTTATCAGTGCCATGATACCTTGACAAATATAATGTCCTAGGAAATGAATAAGAGTTTGAAATAGAGAAATCTTTGATATGAAAACAACTAATCTATTTTGTTTCATAACATGGAAGAATGTATGCAAATGCTTGAAATGTTGGTCTAATGAATTATAGAAAATAAGAACATCATCAATGTATACAATGTAGAATTTGGAGTATGCATTAAAAATGTCATTCATGATGCGTTGAAATTCAAATGGTGTATTTTTCAAGCCAAAAGGTATGACATTCCATTCATATTGATCGAAAGAAACTGTTAATGCAATCATGTAACAATCTTTAGGATCAATCAGGATTTACCACAAAAATCCTGATTTCATATCAAGTTTTGAGAATATAAATGCAGAATATATTTCTTGTAACAAATCATTTTTGCTTACAATTGGATAATGAATCAATTTTAAAGCCATATTCAAGAGTTTGTAATTGATCACGGGTCTTGGTGTGCCTCTTTCAATTTTGGAATTTTTCACATAAAAAGTTGCACATTGCACATGACTAGGGTGATCTAGATTTTAGATTAGACTTTTAGACTCTAGATCTTAGATCTCAAGTCTACAATGTTGTTCTAAATTAGCATTCATTTGAATAGGTCTTGCTTTTATAGGTATTTGTTTTCTAAAAATTATATTTGTATGGAAGATGAACATGTTTTTTATTACCAAAAGGCATTAGATAACTCTAAACTATTTTTTTGTTAGATCTTGCCTCGAAAATCAGAAATTTGTGTTTTGTAAGACTGGATTTTGTAATTGTTCTTCAATTCTATAATTAAGAAACATGGTTTTTAAATCTTGTAATTGAAATTATTTTCCATGAATTAATGCATGAATCTGATAAGAATGGATGGAACATGTTGATATTAAATTTAAATTCCTAGTCTTAGATTTTTATAAGAATGGGAAGATGAGTTTTATGTTGTTGATTTTGGATGAAATGTAATCATGCCATGCTTTCTAAGGTGTGATTATATCAATAAAAAAAGTGCCAAAAATGATTGTATGATTAATGTGTTTTGTAAATATCAGAGAAACACATTTGTTAAAAACAGAGGCTTAGGTTTCGCCTACAATATATAGTCTGGAGTTATTTGCTATGAAAAGTTTTTCAGAGATTGTTTGTAAAGTCATTTTGGAAATACTCCTTTGATGCACTTTAAATATGCAACTATATGAAATAAGGCAATAGTTTCAAGTTTAAAGTCTTTTGAAAAGACTTAAGTAATTTGATTAAATAGTTTTTAAAAGATATTTGAGTTAAGATATTTAAAAAATCTTCAGGAACATTCTCAATGTTTAAAATTGTATGTTGTGTTGCATGAGACTCATTGTTTTGGTTTTCTGGTTCAAACTTAGTGTCAAATTGACTCCCTATTTTGGAAAGAAGATGTTGTAAAATGCTTGAGTCTTTTTGTTAGGCTTATTGAAGGGTTTGTAACTCTAACTTTAAGGTTTTGATCTGAGACTGTAGTTTTGGGATAATAGTTGTGGTTTCAGATTTCTTTCTATTGAGGATTTTTTTAAGGTCATAAATATTGGTACTGGTTGTGGGTAAGATAAAATGGGTTTGAGTAAATGGGTAGGATGATTGTAGTTTGTTGAAATTGTTCAATAATTTGTCGAAGTAGGTTTTTTGTAGTCAATGATCATCAAGGTTTCTTGGTCTGAGGGATATTGTTAGATTTGGATAGTAGTTAGCACCCCTAGTACACCCTACCAAAAATAAACTGCTTGGTGTTTTAGTTTACCTTATGATTGTTATGGTATTGGTGTTATCTAATCATTTTTTCTAGAATAAGTTTGCAAGGAAAGGGACACAAATTTACAACCTATGCATTAAGAGAGAATAGAAATCTAAAGGAGATTCAGTGGGCTTAAAAACTCATTTTTACCTTTAGTATTTCAAGTGTTCACGACTCGTAAATCGCAAGGAAAAGGAACAAAAAAATAGAAATACAAGGTAATTCGGAGCGCTTTAAAAGCCTATTTTTGTCTTAATATTTCATATTTTTATAGCTCGTAAACCGTGGAGTCAAAGATTGAAATGTCCCCAATTAATATCAGGGCTTCTTTCAAAGATGTATTGATTAAATAATGATTTATTATTCCTAAAAAAATATTTTGGATATTTACCTCTTTGGGGTTTTTTTACCCAAATATTAACTGTGAATAACAATGAATTATCCCTGCTAATGTTTTGTATATTAACCCTTTAGGATTTCATTACCCAAATATTAATATTTTTGGAATATTGGTCAATACCCTTTGTATTTTACAAACACGTTGTAAAATCCAAAAATGTTAGAAAACAATTTTTGTGTTTACGAAATTCATGCTAAAAACATATTTTTCTTTAAACTCCGAATATTTTTTTTAAATGTTCAAGATATGTTAGTGTATTGGCCATATGCATGAATTTTTTTGGTACATTTATATATTTGCCACATCGCGCCAAAAACCAGGTATTCTCAATACTAGGTTTATATTTTAAAAATATAAAACAAATACATATCTTAAACTAAATTTTCTAGAAAATCATTAATTTCCTCTTATTTAATATTTTTTAGAATGAAAAAAAGGAAAAACAAAGTGTCGGGTCACTTGAACAAACCCCTTATCTGACAGCAAACAAAGAGGCATGCCTGAGTTGTATCACACATGCCTCTCTAGTTATTGTTCAAATGAATTATAATTCATTTGAAAAGTAAATATAAAAGGCGGCCAAAATTAACATGCAAAAGGAAGAAAAATGCATGGGGGATTTTGACAAAGGTAGAGGCAAACTTGCGGAAACGACAATGACCTTTCAAAGAAAACTAGTGCCCAGAATCTCACTACCATGCTTGTCCAATACGAACGAGGGGGGATATTGACATCTGCACACGAATTTTTTCATTAAAAAATAATGAGTTTATTTGGATTATTTATCTTTGTCAACAAAATGAGTCGGTGATGGGTTGTCTATGGGCTATAGCTGGATAGGCCTGCATGTAGTCATATCAGAATCAGATCAACAATACAAAGTACAAACAGAAACCCAATTCATTTTTTGGGTCATTCCATAGGCATTGCTGGCGTGATGATGGGGTCTTGAAATTCAACTCCTCCGAGGCTAGAAGAGCAGAAAATAGTTTATATATACAGAGTTCTTTTATTTCATATTTACAAGCAACGAGGTGTTAATTTTCACTGCTGAAATTTTATGGCCACACCACCTCTTGAGTCGTGTCAATTGTTGATGATGATAGAGTTGATTTGAAGTATATTTGGCATTTTGATTTAAAAGTGTTTTGCAAAAAGAAGAATTTTAAAAAAATAAATAAATATTTATGGTGTCTTAGATTATTTTCATTGGTAGATGTCAAAATAATTTTTAAAACTAAAAAAATATATATATATTATTTTAATGTATTTTTTAACAAAAAAAAAACACTTTAAAAATAACTTTAATTATAATTGCAAACACTTGAAGCTAAATTATTGGACCCCTTGTGGATTTAAGCTTGGGGTGAGACATATTTGCTTGGCTAGCATATCCTAGGGGATTGACAATTCTTATGGCCAAAAGATTATGGAAATTTAAACGGCTACTCTTTAAGAATAATTTTCATTATCTATTTGGCTCCTCTCGCTTTTGGGAACTTTTGTCATTTCCTTTAATTTCTACCTTGTTTAATATATCAAATCATGCAGATAAGAGAAATTTGAGTGGAAGATGTAATAATGGATACTTCCTCAATCAAAGACACTATTTATTTTTGTTTTTAGAATTTGGTTTGTATAAAGTTGGCGTAAGAAATATTAAATTGATGTTTTAAATAAATGTTTTTCAATTATCATGATGTAAAAATAAAAATATTTTAATATGTTTTTAAAAGAACAAACACACTAAGTACCACAGATTAAATAATTGAATCTTGGTCAATAGCGTAAATTTAATTATGCATTGTTTCTATCTCTTGTCAAGAGTGTAGAAATATAGTCTTAGTGTTGTCAAATAGATCAATTAAGGCTTGAAAGCATAATTCTTTATTGAAACTTTGTAGAATATATACAATAAAAATACATCTAAGCATTTGAGTGTGTGAGATATTATAGGCTACTGTTAGGAATTAATACAATTTAAATATTCTAAATATGGTATTTGCTAATTTACAGCTTATATTAACACTCCCCTCCAAGTTGGTGAGTAGATATCATCAACTCCCAACTTGTCAAGTGAGTTGTGGAATGTCCTGCTTGATATTGCTTTTGTCAAAATATCTGCTAGTTGGTCTTCGATCTTCATAAATGGAATCTGAATTATTTTGGCCTCTAATTTTTACTTGATGAAGTGGCAATCTACTTCCACATGTTTTGTTTGATCATGTGGTACTGGGTTGTGTGCTAGTGCTATAGCCACTCTATTGTCATAGAAGAGTCTTATTGCGTTAGTTGGAGGATAACTAACTTCATGAACAATTCTCCTAGTCATAACATTTTACATATTCCTTTGGTCATGCCTTGAAATTCAACCTCTGCACTAGATAATGCTACCACCTTTTGTTTCTTGCTCCTCCATGAAACCAGATTTCCCCCAACAAATGTAAAATAGCTCGAAGTGGATCTTCTATTAGTAATGCATTCCTACTCAATCAACTTCTTGCCCAATCAATATTCAGATGTTGATTTTTAGACACCACATGGTCTTTTCCTGAAGATGATTTCAGATACCTAAGGATTTAAATTACTGAATTCATATGATCATCACTCGGATTGTGCATAAACTAACTTATCACACTTACTATATAAATTATATTTGGTCATGTATGAGACAAGTAGATTATTTTCTCAACTAATCGTTGATAACTCTCCTTGTTGGTAGGAATTTAATCTACACAGTCCTTCAAGTCGTGATTCTGCACTATTGGAGTGTCCACTAGTTTACAATTGTAGTGTTTTGAAATTTTTAAAAAGAAAAATACATGAATGCCCTTAGTGGCTTAGAATTAGGTTAAGGGTGTTGTAGTAATTGTATAAGTTTGTAAATATAAATAGAAAAGGAAAGCGAAAGAAGTAGATCTGGAAGAACAAAAAAAAAAGGAAATAAATCTGAAAATTGAGAGTGAGCTGAAAGAGAGAAGAAAGGAGAAGAAGAGAAAAGAGGAAAGGAGAAGGAAGGAGGAGAAATAAATATTAAGGTAATGTGTATGTGTTATTTTGTAAAAGTATTGTTTAATAATTAAGCTAATTGCTTGCATTGGTGATTAGGGTTTGTAGATTTTATTTGAATTTAATGGATGAATGGATTAAGATGTTAAGGGTTTAATGGTTTGAGTAATGATTAATAGGTTTGATTGTAAGTGATTTTGAAGATTTTGATGTGTTTGGTTTAAGAAAATATTGAGAAAAATGGTAAAATAATGTTGAGAAATTTCTAAAATCCCTTGCTAGAATTCTGGGTTTAGGTTGAAGATGATGAAAATTTATTTTAGTCCTTTTCGGTGGAAAATTACGGTTTGGTCCCCGAACTTTGGAAAATTACAGTTTAGTCCCTGAACTTTGGAAAATTACAGTTTGGTCCCTGGAGTGAAATATTAGTATTTCAAATTGGTTGGATGGATAATTAAGGCTTATTTGATAAATTATTATTAATTTTACGAATTGTGTATCTTGAACTAGATTTAGAAAGAAACCATTGTTTTTAGGTTTTGCGAAAAATAGATAGTTTAATTCAAAACACATAGGATTATGAGTTGAAATATTAGATATGTTTAATAAAGGTATTCTACTTCTTTTGAGTCATTTTTGAGTATGTATTTTTTTTATATATTCAGATAATCCTGATATTCTGCCCGCGGTACGTTAGTAGGATTCTGACAATATTCTGCTTTTGAATTTCGATCTCTTTTGAGTCAGGTGAGTGGATAATATTTAATATGCATGAGTAATATTATAAATATTTGATTTGCTAGTATTTGGATTATGCTTCTTGATAATATAGACGTTAAGTACTATTCTTGTTATGATAAAGCATAATCAATTATTGAATATACGTTCTTGATATGAGTCAATATTTGTTTGTGAATTGATAGCTCCTCATTTGATTGATATCATGAGTTGAGCCTTGAGATATGAATATGTCTATTTGATTATGATATATATATACCTACGGTATGCCAGTCAGAATACCCACGCTAACAGGGAAATGTTAGTCTTTGTGCACATCGTATCTGAAATCCTAGTTGGTCAGGGAAGTCACCAACATGTGCGGACTGATCATCCCACAGTATGGAGCCTCATGCTCATTGCATTATGATTTTATGACGAGCTTTACCTATTATCTTCTTGATATGACCTATTTGAGAAATCTTCTTGTAAGAACCCCGAGCCGATTCAATAATATATTTCTCATTGTTGTATTATCTCGCATGTGTATATTAGATGTTATCTACTCACTGAGTTGTTGATCTCACCCCCTTATTATTTATTATTTTCAGGCTCGTAGCTCGTTAGCAGATCATTATCGTTGAAATTTCAGAACTTATTATTATTTTGGTTGTAATTGACATTTTTATTTTTATGTCTAGTTAGCGCTCCACTATCATAACAAGATTACTCAACTTTTGTATTAAGACATTCGAATTATGTTATAAAGTTTACTTTGTTATTTCCGCTGCGTTGAACTCTGAAAGTTAGATGTTAAGTTTGTGTGTAAGTTTGGGTTCGCATAGGTGTGGAATCTTGGAGAGGAACCATATCTATGTGCTGGTCACGGATCCGGGAATCGGGTCGTGACAACAATCTAACATATTAGTTTCTGATAGTAGATCGAATACATATTTCCTTTGTGAAAGGAAAATGTTTCCCGTTGATCTTGCCACCTCAATTCCCAGAAAATATTTCAACCCCCCAAGATCCTTCATTTCAAATTCAAATGTCAAATTCTTCTAGAGCCTAGAAATCTCTTTTGTGTCATCTCCTGTAATTTTCATATCATCCATATAAATTACTAGTGCAGATACATATTGATGTGAACCTCGTGATCACGTGGTCACGCAACCCAAAACCAAGAATGAGATTTGATCCCAAAAAGCCGAAATAGGTCTGATGGGAGTGTGACACAATGGAAACCTGCCCCAAGACACTAGCACTATTGGAATGAGTAGAATGACGCCACGAAGCCAGTTAATCTTCGATAAGTCGGATTCAGTTCGTTCAAGAACTAAAGAATGCAAGAATCACTCTCACACATAAACTGAAAAGTTCATAATTAAATTAATCAATGGCTGCCAAAATTTAGCTAACATGAGTTTAAATAGTCTTTTAAAAACTAACCCTAATGGACCTCTTATGTGGACTTAAAAGAGGTCCACTCAAAACTGACCCAAAATCTTAAATTAAAAAGCTCATGCCTTCATCCAAGCAAGCCTTGGACCGTAGCTGAAATCAAAGCCTTAATTAAGCCCAAACAAGCCTTGGGCTGCAGCTAACAAAATTAAGTAAAGCCCATAAGGCTTTTTTTTATAGTCTTCCATCAAGCCCATTAATCCCATGTTTCCAAGTTGTAGTAAGATTCTTTTGGCTCCTTTGTTGTCTTCATGGCCGAGATAAAGTTGGGTTGTACCACTCCTGCACAAATAAGATGTACTAGGGTTTCCTCTTGATACTTCAATGGTCCTTGCAATTCTGACTTGGTTGACACCTTCAAAACCACGAATCAACATGTAGTAAGTCTTTGTTGGTGTTTCTAGGCCGGTTCGCATCACACATCCTTGTCTATGTTTCAGGAACAAGGTATGATCCGAGTTGCACTGTTTGAATCCATAAATATTCATTGCTAAAGTAAATTGCCAAAACCATGCTCTTGGTGATTGTTTTAGTCCATATAACTCCTTCTGCAACTTGCACACTGTCTTTTCTGCAGAGTTCGTGTTGTATCCAGGTGGAATGTCCATGTAAGTTTCTTCCTCAAGATTGCCATGAAAAAATGCATTCTTCATATCAAGTTGGTGTAGCGGCCAATCCTGATTAACTAGCAAAGATAGTAGAGCTCAAAACGTGGTCAATTTGGCTACTAGAGAAAGTCTCATGGTAGTCTAAACCATATGTTAGAGTAAATTCTTTTGCCACAAATCTTGTATCTTTCAATAGTCCCATATGCTTTATGCTTAATGGAGAATACCCATCTGCATCCCACAATTCTTTTTATTTTCAGCAATAGAACTAGATTCCATGTGTGATTTTTTTCCAATGCCTCCATTTTTGTCATTATCGCTTGAGACCATTCTGATAAGGATAATGCTTCCCGTATATCTCCAGGAATATATGCAGAAGAGAGTTGGTGGGCAAAAGCTTACAAAGCCTGCGATAACTTGTAGGATAAAACATGATTATCAATAAGGTATCTCTGATTTCCTGCCGCATACTCTAGGAGTATCGTTTTGGAGGTTTCCCTCGATTATGCCTAAAAGTAAGTTTATATCAAATAGAAGTATTTATTTCATTAGAAGATAAGATTGATTGTATTACCTCAAATATATTCTCAAAAGGAGTTTGGTCTTTAAGTACTGTGAAAGAGAGAGGGTCATGAGGATCTATTGTTGAATGAACCGGTGCCTCCACAGAGGCTTTTGTCTCTTCAAATTCCAGAATTATCAATTTCTCACTTTGTAGAGATGGCTCCCTCTAGGAAGATGGAAGGGGTCGGTATGTGGACAAAGCTTGTAGTGGAGTTCGAAAGTTTAGTACTCTTGAAGGCATTATGTTCAAAAGATATACTACAGTAACAACAACTTCATTCCAAAGGTAATGGGGCATATTTGCACCAATAAGAAGTGTCTGGGCAGTTTCCAAAATGTGTTAATTTTTTCGTTCAGCAATGTCATTTTGTTGAGGTGTTTGGACACAAAACATTTCATGAAGTAGGCTATGTGTTTGCAAGTACTGGTGGAAGAGATTATTATCATATTCCCTACCATTATCTTTGCGGAGAATCTGAATCTTACATGCAAATTAAGTTTGAACCATGACATGAAACACCTTAAATATACTAAATACCTCATTTTATTTTTCATCAAATAAATTCAAGTCATTTGAGTACAATCATCAATAAAAATAACAAACCAACGAATTCCATATGGGGTAGAAATTGGTGAGGGTCCCCAAATATCAGAATGTATAATAGCAAATGGTGTAGTAAGAGGATATGGAACATGAAGATTTTTAGCAAAAAAAAAATGCATGTAGCACACTTAAAATCCAAATAATCCACATCTTGAAATAAATTAGGAAGCACATACTTTAGATAACTGAATGATGGATATCCTAACCGAACATGTCATAGCCAAATCTATTATTATCGGGTATTTGACACTCTTTGCATATTGTTCGCTTTCTCGACACTCATATCATCAACATAATAGAGCCCCCTTTTTTTAGTACCATGACCAATTATCTCCTTAGTGAGAATATCCTAAAAATACAAAAAAAATTGATATATTAGTACATAACAATTTAACTCCCGAGTGACTTGCCCAACTGACAGTAGTCTGTTGGACAATGATGGAACAAGTAATGTATTAGATAGCAAAATAGCTGGGGAAATAGCAATTATTCCTGCTCCAGTAACTAGGTATGTCACCCCATTAACATTATCAATACAAGAGCGTTTAAGTATGGAAGTGATAATAGGTCTTTCTCATCATAAGTCATGTGATCTATGGCGCTAGAGTCAATGATCTAATCACTGCAGTCATTATGATTTATACTCAAAAGAGTTATAGCATAGTTACCTGAATCATTGAGAGTAGATGGACCCTCAAATAGAAGGTTTGGAGAATCTACCATTGACTAAGTAGTAAATACAGGTTTAGTGTTCACCAAGGCTGCTCAACCTATTTTGTTACTTTTGTCATTCTATTTTTTAATTTTAAAACTCTCTCATCAATCTGGGTACCCATGTAATTTAAAGCATGTATCACGAGTATGGTTAGAATTATCACAGTGGATGCATCCAATTTGGGTCATGGATTGATTTTAGTCCCGTGGAATTTTTTACTTGGGCCAGACTGGTCCAGTAGCAGCCCATCTCTATTCAGCCTATATTGGCTCGGTCCCATTATAATCCAATATGCATTCAACCCACTTCTATTCAGCCCATCTCTCCCATCATCAGCCCTCAACCCACTTCTATTCGGCCCATCTCTCCCATCTCTATTTGGTCCATCATCTCCCGTCAGCTTTTCCCCAAAAAACTCAACGTACCTTCTTCCTTTACCATTGTTGTCCCAAGCTCTGGTTGGGACGACATGACGGCGCCCCCCTCGTCGTGTGATGAGACCCACTCTGGCCTGTCCAAGCATCACTAACTGCCTGGAGTTTCCTTTCACACAAGAGCATATGCTTGCTCCACCGTGGGTAGTGGCTATAACTGGAGAACATCGGCTCTCACATTGTCCAGTCGGTCATCTAACCCGTCTAAAAAGGTATACATCTTGTCTTCTTGTTGTATTCGGTTGAATTGCTTTATGTCTTGTGCACATATCATTGGGTTGGATCTCTGAAAATCAATTTCTCTTCGCAATCCTTGGAGACTATTATAGTAGTTTTCTAGGGTTCCTCCGTGTTAATTCAATTGGGTGATTATCTTCTTCAATTCATAGATATGAGAAGTGTGACCCATCAAAATAGATAGTAGCAATAGACTCCTACATTGATTGGGCAATAGGGAATCTGATGAAGTTGCAGATCAAATGAGGTTCCAAGAAATTGATTAATCAACCTTTGACAATGGAGTTTCGATTCTCCATTGTCTGAAAGTTGGGTTTGTTGGTGTGGGTGTGGGTTGGGGTAAATCCCCATTAATATACCTCAATTTATTTTTCCCGGAGATATATATCTCCATGATCTGAGACCATATAGGATAATTGGAACCATTCAGTTTGATACCTATCTGAGTAGCTGGGTATTTGGTTTGAAGTGGAATTTGAGGAAGAATGGGTGTGATAGTGTTTGTAATCTCCATTGTACAGGAGAAGGGGAAAAAATAGGGTTTATAGCAGGCTCATTACTCTGAATGTCAAATAGATCAATTGAGGCTTGAAAACATAATTCTTTATTGAAACTTTGCAGAATATATACAATAAAAAATATCTCAACATTTAAGTGTGTGAGATATTATAGACTATTGTTTATGAATTAATACAATTTAAATATTCTAAATATGATATTTGTTAATTTACAACTTATGTTAACAAGTGCCGTTTAGGAGTGTGATTGAAGTTGTTTTTTTTATTTAGAAATACATCAAAATAATATTTTTTTTATTTTTAAAAAATTATTTTTGATATAGCACATGAAAATGATCTAAAAATATCAAAAATATAATTAAAAAAAATTCAAATTTTTTTCAAAAATATTTTTAAAATGCATTGATGAACAGGATCTTAGACATTATTATAATCTTGTAGCCAAATCAAAAAGAAGTTGGGAAAAAATATATTTTCATCATTAATTCAATGTTTTTGGAAACATGACATCCATGTGCATCCACAAACAATACCCGCATCACATTGTTAAAACAAAAGGCAAGCACATTGTTAAAACTCTATACATTGTAGAAAAATTATTGTGTATACCCAAATCATTATTCACTTTTGACGCTAACACAATTTATTTTTCTAGGAAATCTAAAGCTTTTGGTGGAGAGGTAATTCTATCTTTTTCAAAGTACATAACTTATTTACTCTCTAGATAAAAAAATAATAAGAATATTTCTAAATTCTTACTTTCCCTTTCTGTAATAAGATATATAGATAAAAAAATAATAAGAATATTTCTAAATTCTTACTTTCCCTTTCTGTAATAAGATATATAAACAAGAAAAAAGAAATACGTACATTGGAATCCTTGTCTTTCCTAAAATGTTTTTTTGAATAATTAATTTTTAAATTAAAAAAATAAATGTTGGCGTGTTGTTATTCAGGCGCTAGCGCTGGAAGATGTAGGCGCTATTTAGAAATTTATATATAAATTACTTATTAAAACCTTTCATATTTGTTTTTCTTATAAAAAAAAACATGACTCAAATGATTACAATGTCTAATGTAGTTTATACCGGTTAAATTTCAGAAGAAAAATCTATTTGTATTGCATAAAAATGAACTTGTTAATTTGCACACGCCAGAACAGGAAATCAAACTTTTTTAACAAATAAATAAATGTGTGTCTGATTTACAGTAAAACTTTAATCATGCAGTCAATTTAACAAGATTAAAATAATTTTCAAATAAAAAAAATAATTTTCAAAAATACATAACCACCAATAAATTTATTTTGAATACCAAGCTTTCGGCTGATCGAGACAGAGGAAGCTACCTGGGGCACTCAAGGAGACAAGCTTGTCTAAATCTGACAGGGATCTACCATTTGTGTCTGATGTAACTTTCAATTTCAATCATCGTTCATCATTATTCATTATATTCCAAATAATAATAATAATAATAATGTGGTTTTGCCTTTTGCAATCCAGTGACCGAATTCGAATTTGGTATTTTTTTTTAAGGGAGTCTGGTCCTTTAGTTTCTAACCGTTGATCAATATTAGCAGCATGTTTGGGAGTGTGATTGCGATAGCTTTTTAAAGTGTTTATCGTACTGAAATATATTAAAATGATATTTTTTTTATTTTTTTAAAAATCAATTTTGAAATCAGCACATCAAAATGATCTAAAACACACAAAAACATATTCATTTAAAATACAAAAAAAAAACAAATTTCGGCCAAAAACCGGTGGGATCGCAATGCCAAACGGGCACTAGGTTATTTTAGCCTCAAAATTAAATATGAATTAATATTCTTATAGTTTTCTCATTAATAAATAGCATCATCAACATCGCAAAATAAAACTCTTATCATAAGAAAAAAGAGAATATTTTTCATTTTTATTTTCATCGCACACTTAATTTTAAATGGAAAATGTACGCAAAACATGGTATGTTTTTATGTTCAGAACATGTTTGTTAGAGGATTGATCTCGGAATGAGATGTTATTTTTAGAGAAATTTTGTTTTCATCACACTCAATTATTTGGAATTACATGATTGAAACGTTACTGAGACGCATCACATATATTAGCGACATAAGTTAAAAAAGAAAAGGAAAAACAAATTGAAGAAATAGCAGGTCAATAAAGTGTAAGAACTTTAAACTTGTATTGCAGTCGAGAATACATACATACATACATACATACATACATACATACATGTTGTACCTCGGAATAAGAAAAAACTATTGGAATCTAGCTGTGGTAACATAAATAAGAAAAAGGGGTAAGAAGAGAAATATCTAGATAAATCTTGTATTTATTGATTTACTTTATAAATGATGAGAAAAATTAAGTCTACTTAATTATACATTATAAAAAAGCTAGAACAACTTTGCATTTTTAAATAGTTTTTTTCACTATTGATTCACTCAACAATAATTCATTGTGAAGTTAATGTTTTCTTTAATTTCATTCCCAATTGCATCCTTATATAATCAAATTTAATGACTAACCTATTTTCTTCCTTTTCAATCCCTTGCATTCTTGTATATCTAATTTCATCTAAATTTTTATTTTATTTATTTTTTAGTTCTTATTTTGAGAAGAAAAAAAAGGAAACTATCCACAAAACAACGATGAAAAAAGAAAGTTGTTAATTGATCATATTCTAACAGTAAAAAAGATCAACGTGTTATATTTGACAATATAACTTTCATTAAGTTATGTTTTAGACCTTCATCTAGCTTAAAAAAAATATTGTGGTTTAAAAGAATATTTTTTCTCTTTATTTTATATTTTTCAATCAATTTAGTGATGTTCTAACTTGAGAGAATGGTGTATTGGCATCATAAATATGTATTTAAGAGCTTTTAGGTGTATATATATATTAAAAAATGATTGTTTGAATCAAAGAAATCTCAACCTAATTTTTAAACCTTATTTATAATAGTCAGAAATTGAGTAAGAAAATGACGTGTTGATTACTTAATTTATTTTTAAAAAAAATAGAGATGACAAGGAAAAAAAAAGTTAGGCATGTAGCTTGACAAACTTGCACATATGATCTTTTCTGGTTGTTTAGATTTAAACAACTTGTCTTTGTTTATTGACCCATTATTTTAATTTTATATAAATAAATAAATTTAAAATATATGAGAAATACAGTTTTTATTACAAAATATATTTTATTTTAATGAAATTATCAAGCACTTATTTATGCATCCTTCTTGATTTGTCTTTGTTTCTTTAAAAAAAATTAGCTATGATAAAGTTTCCATATATTGCTTTTGTGTTTTTTTAATATATTCATGATATAATAATGAAAATGTTATTTTTTAAAATCATACATAGTGATATGAACTCCATCAACAATTGTGATGAAACCCAATAACAATGATGGTTTAGAATCCCAAAATCGTATAGACAAGATTGATTAAGCTTTGACCCGACACCTAACAAGATGAAAATCAAGACTATGAAAGATTGAAACGCCACACCCAGAAAAACTAAAAATTTCTCAACAATCAAGGTGATAAGTTTGGTTGTTTGAACGCCACAACAATAACTTGATAAGTTTTAGGAGTTCTTTTAAGAACGAAGAGGAACACAAGACCTCACAATAATGATAATTTTTTGAAAACATGATCTATTTATTCATAACAAAATACCCATTATACTTGGAACAACCCTCCAAGAATAGGGAAAGTCATAACTAAAACTTTTAAAACAGTAACATAAATAAGTCCCCACGTTTTTAGGTTTCTTGGACTTCTAGAGGCTACCATAAATAAATAAAAGATTAAATTCACTGTATTTAACATAACTATTCAAGACCAAATTCATTTCTCTATTTAATATCATTGGAACTCATCAAATTCATGTCCTTTGATTGTCAGACCATGCTGAAACGTTTTTGCATAATTATTAGCCTCTTCAATTGTTTTGATGATGTGGACTAAGTCTTGATTATTGTTTGACTCATCTTGGTCTTTTTAGAATCAACCAAAATCTCTTGGAGTAGCTCATTTAGTGTTTTCTTGAAATATTTGGCTCTAAGTCTTGTAATTGGACCACTTTGTAATGACAAAGGATCTTGTGCAAATTCAAACTCATTCTCGAGTATATGATCAACATGTTCAACTCCATGGTTTGCATCACATAGATAATTAAAACCCTTTAAAATATAAATTCTTCTTATTATAAATTGTTCCATTCCAAAGCGCTAATTTCCAAGAATAACATAGGATTGTGATAATGATCGAAAATGGGCCTGAGCCTAGATTATCACAAAGGCCTGAACAGAGATCGGTTAGGAGGTCTAGGAAATGGAAAAAAAAGGTAAATTTATTTCTTTAGTTCCTGAGTTTTGTTTTTCCTCCTGAGAAAAGATCTCAACTTATTTATATATGAATGAAATCTTCATGTTTGCAACGCTACGATTCAATCCATTTACTTTTGTTCATTATTTAGCAAATAAGATAGGTTGTTCTGATTTGGAAACAATACAGCCTTGTATTGAAAAAGAAAAGGTAAAGAATAAAAACAATACAATTATTTATTTTTTCTATAATTGATAGTTTTTAAACATTTAGTCTTAGTTTAATAAGCTTCTCTATAATAATTGTTGTAATTAAAGGCCAAACAATTTAAAATATTAGCTCTAAATACACCAAACATAATCCTTGAAAATGAACACATAACAAAAATAGAGTCGCTGAAAATAAATAATTTGAATGACATTTAACATATTAAATTCATACAAACATAATCATTTTTTATATATGAATGTATACATTTTTATACCATAAAAAATGATTCAATCTATCATTTAAAAATTGCATTTAAAATATAATTTTAATTATTTATGCAAGATTAATTAGCATATAAATAAATCAAAAGGTACTACTATAAATAACCTCTGAAGAAAAATTTTTAGAGAGTGAGATTGAATTGAAAAGAAGGACAAAAGTTGAGAAAAGTGAAGGGAAAATGTGAAAATTCAGGGTGTTATAAAGGTAATGAACGGGAATGGTATGCATCAATCATTATCTTTTCACATACCCGACGGAAGAAAATCTACAAAACGCAAATGATTAAAAAAATAATTATTCCAGCAATTCATTAGAGATTACGATGAATAATAAATAAATACGAGGATAGGATTTTAAATGCATGATAGAGAACAAAAAATATCGAACGAAATAACTTACATTGCTCAATTTAAAATAAAATAAAATATTAAAGAGTAAAATTAGAAAATAATAAAGATGAAAAAAAAACAGAAGAGAAGAAAAACAAAAGGCCAACGCGCACTGAGTGCACCAATTTCGATTCTACTCTTCAGTCCTATTTGATATTGTGTTTCAATTTTTTTTTTAAATAAAATAAAAATCATTTTAATACATTTTTGAACAAAAAATATTTTCAAAAACAGCATTAATTACATTCTCAAATAGACAGTTAATGATATGTAAAATTCTCAAAGCATTTTCAATGTTTGCTATACATATATAGTATTTTTCTCAACCTTACACAATATCTTTTAAACATTTTAAAAAACTATTTAAAATTCAAGTATTTGCATCCGAAGGCAAGATCTTGGCATCATTCCTCAGAACTAGGACATTTATTATACTATATACTAAAAGAGATCAAGTTCGATTATTGTAGCTTGCGAGTGAAATTACTGTGGATTACAATAGTGTTGTTCAGTTTTCGATTCACCTTTTTACTGGTATTTAGTTATTTTTTCACAATAAATATGATGAAGCGCCTGTAGCTTAGTGTATAAAGAGTCTGTTTTCTAAGTAGCAGGTCATTGGTTTGACCCCTGCCTAGCGTGTTTGATTATACTTTGTTCTTTTCTGTCTTTTTTGCCCCATTAACATTTTATTTTTGTTTTTACACTTTTTTTTTTGTTCTTTTTTTTGGTAGTTTTTTATTAGTTTTTATTTATTTATCTTCACATTAATTTGTTTTTTGCCTATAATTTTATTTTTTCCCATTTTTTGTTTGTTCTTTTGTTAAAGTTATTGACATTTTTTTTCTTTGATTGATTTTTTCCCCATTATTAACGCAATAATAATAATAATTTTAGTTTTTTTTCTTGCTTCCTCTTTTGTTAATGTTTTTGATTTTTTTCCTTGGGATAATTTAATAATTGTTATTGTTTTAGCAATAATCATAATGATATTTTTATATGTTAAGCCTTTGACGTTCCTGTTGTTATAATAGAGTGTGTTGATGTGTTTTATTATATCAAACCTTGCATGTATAGATGTTATACTTTATTTCATTTTTTTAAATTTTTTCATTTCATTTCATTGATAATATATTTGGTTTTGTTTTCGGCCCTTATACTTTTAATTTTTTATTTTAATTCTTTTAATTCTTTATAGTTCTTAAATAATTCCTATTTTTGTCCATGTTTATATAAATGTGCCTTTAGTTTTGGTTTTTATTTTTTATTATTTTCTATTTTGTTATGATAACATTTTTTTTGAAAAATTTGTTCTTAAATTTTAGTTTGTGTTTATGATTATTTGAAAAATGATATTTCTTATTTTTTTCTTTTGGTTTTTTTATTAGTTTTTTTTCTCACGTCAAATGATTTTTTTAGCTAATAATTTTTATTTTTATCATTTTTATTTTGTTTGCCCTTTTATTAAAGTTTTTGTTTTTTTATTATATTCTTGAATTTATTTTCCCATTATTCACGCAATAATAATAATAATAATTTTAGTTTTTTTTCTTGCTTCCTCTTTTATTAATGTTTTCAAGTTTTTTTCTCATCAGAATAATTTAATATTTTTTATTGTTTTAACAATAATAGTAATAATAAGATGTGTTAATGTGTTTCATTATTGCATATATAGATGTTATATTTTATTTTTGAACTAGCAAAATTTATTAAATCCCATCAATTATAAAAAATATTTGCTCAATCTGCAACGTAGTGTGGATAATTAACTAGTTGCTATTCTATTTGTCAAGCCTGTAGTTTATGTGATGTAAATTGACAACTTTGGCAAGGTGTAGGGCCATTAATATTCATCAAAATCTCTTCCCACTAATCTACAAAAAAAAAGAGAAAGATAGGGTCAAAATGGAATTAAGAAGAGATGACACTATAAATACTCATCCCTTCTCTCAACCATGACGAGATGATAAAAAAGAAGAAGGGGGGGTTCAGATTTTTACTTCATCAAACTAGGAGTAAACACCTAAAATTAGTAAACCCATATAAGCCTTGGAGTTATTAAGTGGAGGAATACAATCGAGTGGAGAATTAACAAGAAGAAAAGTGAAGAATTGGGGAAGAAAAGAGGGAGAAGAGTGGCTGGCTATATACAAGGACAAAAAAAACTAATATTCTTCTAATATTTGTGAAGTAAAGTTTAATTCCATCCAAGTAAGGAGTTCTAATTCAAATTTCTATGAAATTAACTTCAATTTGATTAGAAGTTCATGATTTTTCTTGAATTGAGAATTAGGGTTCTTTAACACAAAATATTGAAAAAATGCAGAAATGAGTGAGATTAAATGGACTAGAATAATCTAAGTACCTTAAAGAAGAAGAAGAAATTAGTGCATAAAAGAGAGGAAGTTCCCTTGGGCATGTCTCGGCTGAGATACTGTAGAGAGTGAATGAGAACTTATGATTTGCTAAATTAATTAACTTGGTATAAATGGCCTTAAAAGGACATAAATGAGACGGGTTGACATGAATAAAGGGAAGGCATGACTGTGAGTGATGAGGAAGCAGGGATTGAAGATGAATTGGAGATACTTTCTCCATTAGCAAAACAAGGTAGGTTTGTTGCCCTATTTCCTGGGGGAATTTAGACCTGAAAACTACAAAATCCAGGGAAGGTCCCTTCATAGAAGTTATAGTCGAGAGTGTTATCTTTCCAACGAGTCTGACCCCGCCTAATATGGAGTCCTAGAACTCCAGATAAAAATACAAATCTGAGGAAAGGTCAAGTTGCCACCCCTTTTGGCAGATTCAGCCAAGATGATAAAACGACAAAAAAATAATCATATATTAAGGGTAAAATTCGTTTTCTTGCCCTTCATAAAGTGTGTCTTGATCTTAAAAAAAATAAGAATAAACTAGGATCAAAATTGACTTCATGATGTCCATTTGGACTACTAATGAGCTGAAAAGTTAAAGGATAATAATGAGGAATGCAAGTGAGAAAAAAAGATTGGTAAAAGAGAAATGAATATTTTCCATTATTGTTTTTATATGTGATATGTGGATTAATATGTAATAATGATGGGTGTTGGTGGTTTCAGTAGGAATCGCGGAAGGAGTACAACAACAATAGGGGAACGCAAGTTGAGCGTTTACAGCAGGTAGGTACTTGGTACCTATATCTCCTCTAGTTAATAATTATTTTAACTAACTATTGAACTATAAAAAAACAATTTGGTTCTTAATGATGAAGAAAATAAAAGGGGGAAAGGAAAGGTTAAATGTTAATGATATCAGCAGGTGACATCTATATCGCCAAAATTTATAAACTTAATTAGCTTTCCAAATTGAAAGCTAATGATGACAAGAATTCTTGACATCGGCATACCTGAGAACCTTCCAAGGTAATATGAAATAGTGATTAACTATTTTAGTTTTAAAAATAGTTAATGACACAAACGGTTACGTTCATGTCAATATTTCATGAAACTGATTAGTTGTTCCTAGGACGGGCAACTAAAGACATTAATGGAGGTCATTAGTGTCGGCAATAGTGTTTTCAATGTGGATGTGGAGGGGGGAGAAGTAGACAGAAGAAACATTTTTTTTTTATAACCCTTGAAAGGGGTTTATGGTTGTATTTAGAATCTCATATAATTTAAGTAGATAGATATGTTGTTTGATTTTTCTTATGTAAATTCCTTGTATTTACTTATTTGTTTTTACTTCTATGGAAAATTTATATTTTGCAAGTTCTTCCCATTCATGTCAGGAATAGATTTTAAGTTCTTTGATCCCTTTTTGTATAAGTTAGGAACTTAGGGATTTCTAGTGTAATTTTGTCATGCAGTAAACATGTAACCTATATAGAATATTATATACATAATATTTTGTTCTGAAATATTAAATGTATCAACCTATACTTAGGATATTAGAACGTACTATATTATGTTAGAATATTAAATTGTGTTGTGTTATAGATATGTATATATGAATATGTATATGAAATCATCGTGCTCGAATTGACTTTTAATTATTATCTTATGCATGTGATGTAAGATGGAGTTTGAGAATGAATAGGGTCTTGAGCATAATCTGGAATGAATTATGTAGTTGATTGTACTAAACATAGATGTGAATGTGAATGATATGTGATTCTAAATGTGTGTAAGGTACATTGTTGATAACTTGGGATCTCCTGATACAGAAGAGATTGCTGAAATTTCTAGCAAAATTTCAGCGAGTAAAAAAAAACCTTATGCTCCATCTACCCTTTATAGGAGAAAAGATTAATGGATAAACTAACAGTAAAAATTAGGGTTGTTACAATAGGTGTCTTTTGCGTGCTTTAAAAGGAATATTTATAGTTATATAGGTATCTATTTGCCAATATATGTTTAGACATAATCAGTTTAGGCAACTTGTTTGTGGTGAGTTGTACCCAAAAAACTTCCATGTTGTTGCTAGGTTCATCTACCACATACATTTCTCTACATGTTTCCCTCAAATTCGAGAGTCTCTCGAGTCAACATTTATATCACCTTATTATAGAAACATTCATATTGGTTTATCATATGGCCTTTTTCATGGTGATACCTCTAAAAACCCTATTTGTTGTCTTATCTTCATAACTATCCTTCTCATAACCATTTTTTATTGACATTTTATGAGCCATAACTATCGATACTTTTAAGATTTTTAGGCCATTTATCTCTAATATTGATCCATTACCCATGATATGATTGGGTAGAGGATTTATATTTATATTTATTGCCTCTTCAGATATCATCCACTCGATTTTAATTAACTATGAGAGTTTTTTTTTTGAAGGCATTGCAAGTATTAATATTGATACACATGTGATTTTTGGTTTATACTAGTTATGATAAGGAGGCTACAATGATACAAGAGATATTAGAGCTACTTGTCCAATGCTTAATAGTTTTTGGTACATCTCACTCAAAGTTAATGGTAGTGAAGTAGTTTCTCTTGGCTTATTTAATAATATCTTTTTATTTTTAGCATGGTTGTTGACTTGATTATTTTGACTTTTATGTTTTTAGGAAAATTAGGGGTTAAAGCAAATGTTGACGATATATAAAAAAAGAGATTGAGTGTTCTTGTTTTGGAAATAGGTTTTCTTTCTTCTACCCTCTATATGATCAACATCCATATTCTTCTCTCCAAACTTTTTTTTAGTGAGCATAAAGATCTACCACGACAACAATCTTTTCTAAATTGTTGAGTTGAACTATCTATCACATGCTTTTAGTAAGACACTTAGAGAATATCTACAACAATATGACCATTTTTTTATCCAATAATGAGGGGTCTATTTCTGTAGCTATATCATTCCATCATCGAGCATACTCTCTTATAGTCGCTTTATCTTTCTTCTCTAAAATAGACAAGTTTGATGGATTGAGGGATATATCCATATTATACTTGTACTTGATAAGCAACAACCCAACAACACTCTTAGACATGTTATTGACCCATTGATGGTGCCAAGTGAGCCTATTACAAGAGCTAGGGTAAAAAGACTTAAAGAGACATTAAATGAGCTAGTTCATCACACATGGAGTAAGATGGATTTTAAGATACAAAAGATGACTGTGGAGCTTAAAGAGCAACCTCCAATTCATATGATTCAAGTCTAAAAAGGGTCTCATCCAAGCTATGAAAGGGGTGGTATGTTAGGCCCCAAGTCAACCTTAATTTGGGTTTATTTTTCATAGTACTACATGGAGTCAAAGTCAACATATTATTATCCTAGGAAAACAAAGAAATTCTTTCTAATTACTTCCTAAAGAAGGGATGATTTTTAACATTCAAAAGAAGAAATTTCCTAATATACAAAGGAAACTAATGAGCTTTGAGATTTGTTTTATAAGTTAGGAGGGGTTATTTAAATATTCTCCTAGTCTAGAAAAGAAACCTAAAAGTTAGCAATATCGAAGGTCAAATCATACTTCAATTATTTTGAAAGAAGTGCATCACTAAATGTTTTTTTTTATCATGCACTACTTTATCCATCTTGTTGTAATAAGATTTGAGGTGGGAAACATGCACTAAGTTTTAATGTATTTTATGAACTTAGGTATATATAACTTTTATGGTACTACAATGTTTAGGACTAGAGATCTTTTAGTAGCTAAAACAAGTCGTCACCCTTGATAGTCTTAGCCTTTTTTTAATGTTGTCATCTTATCATAATCAATATCCTCAAAAAAACTTTATTCTTGGGATTTAATGGAAAATGAAAATATGATTGTCGAGTTTGATGTAGGTATTATTGATTGTACAAATATTGTATTGCACTAAAGTTTCTGACCCTGGTCACTCATCCTTTCTTTGGGTTAAATTATTGCTTGTGTTTGGGCAAATGTCATAGACTAATTAGACAAGCGTTTACTATAGATGTTTTTAAGCATTTTTTCAATCAAGCTAGTGATATAAGCAATGTCAATATTTAGGGAGTTCATCTCCTTTCAAAAGTGGACATCATAATGAATATATTCTTCATCTTTCATGTTTCTTTGTTGAATTTTGGTGTTGTAAAATCTATGAATTGGGACTTTCTAGGGACTTATATTTCAACCCAGATATGTACATATAACATTTAAAATTGCAAAACATGAATATATATATGCTTACAAATGAAGTTGCATATACATAAATATCAAATATGGATTAACTTGTTCCATAAAAATTATTAAGTATGATATTAAACAGATATGAGTCCTTTTTATTTAACAAAAACAAATAGTTCATAAAATAAGTTTTTGCATATAGGGATAATACTCCTATACATCCCTCTACTCATGCTAAAAATCACTATCCATATAGGCTATGTTTATTATGAAATTTGAAACCTCATTTAAATACTTTTTATATTTGCTTGCACTATTGCAAAAAAAAAAAAGGCTTTTACTTTTAAAATAGGTTTTTACTCGCAATTCATCTACTTTTCAAGCCACCTTATCAATCATTTTATTGGTTTAATCAACCTTATAATGGCATAAAGTATTGAATTAAAGCAATGTAATATTTTCTATAACTAGTAAATTGTTATTTTTATTTAGCATATGAATTGTCTTCTGAAATATTATTGTGTTTAGTTATACATCAAAGTTTCTTATATGATCTTACCATTCCTTGAACTTTTATCTTAGTTTTCTCTCAGTGTAAGGACCCGAATTTTTTTTTTAGTGCCGATACTCAACGATCCATATCCATTCACATTGGTAAAATATCATCCATACAATAACCATTCCATTAAAGAAATAAAATTCGCATAAATGTACAATATTACAGTTTCATAATTAAAGGTTTATATTAGAAATATACATACATGGATATGAGTTTACATTTTTAACCTACTAGTGGAATTTACAGATTTTCACAAAAGGGTCTGATAAAAATTATGCATTCAATACATTGCTTCATCCTAAACACATCTTAATTTAGAATGCAATCCACGTGGTTCTTTGCAAAAGTAGGTTCCATTGTATTAGGTTCCCTAGACCTCTCATGGCTGTGACATCCCTGTAGCAATACAAACATTTAATGAAATGCAATTACTTAATGATAGTATTAATAATTTTGACCAAATGACCTATCGGTGAAAAGAAACACTGACAAGTTGTAATTTCTACATATACATAAGGCAATTCAATTGTAGAATTTATAGGAGCTCAATTTCTCTTTTTCGAGCAACATTATCTTTACTCCGAATATTCTTATAAGGCACTCATATCTGAGGTCAACTGTTCCTCCCCCATGGTCCTTCTTTCTGGACACCGTTAAATGAAACTAAACATTCATTTGTTCCGGCCATCCCTGCGGATGCCATTAGCCGTAGCTAATCAATCAACTGTTCCAGCCATCCTTTTGGATGCCATTAGCCGAAGCTAATCAATCATTTATTCCGGCCATCCTTTCGGATGCCATTAGCCGAAGCTAATCCATCGCTAATCAATCATTTATTCCGGCCATCCTTTCGGATGCCATTAGCCGAAGCTAATCCATCATTTGTCCCGGCCAACCTTTCAGATGCCATTAGCAGAAGCTATTTAATCGTTTATCCCGGCCATCCTTTCGAATGCCATTAGCCGAAGCTAATCAATCGTTTATCCCGGCCATCCTTTCGGATGCCATTAGCCGAAGCCAATCAATCGTTTATTCACATTTAAGCATTCAACAATCTAGTATAACTCTATCGTATTCGGATAATATTCAATTTAAAATACTTCTTACATGTCATATGAAAAGAGGTGTAAATCACCTACCTGCTCCACTTCTGGGCTGTTCCTGTCTAGACGATGGTTCAATCCCGACCGCACCCACTGTGACATCAATGTCCAAATATTAGTATATTTCTATTTTCAATTTCACATTCGTCAACATACTCATTTCAACAAATTTCAGCCGAAACATGCTTACAATTCTCAGCAAAATTACACATCTATTTCCAGCACACAACAAACATACATTTTCCAGTTCAACACACCCAATCTCCATCATAGTTCACAGCTGAAATCATTAAATTTCGGCACACAAAATCCTCAACAACACACATGAAATTTCAGCAAAATGACCCATCAATTTTCATCACAAACCCACAAATTTTCCAGCACAAACCACACATGAAATTTCAGCAAAATTACCCATCAATTTTCATCACAAACCCACAAATTTTCCAGCACAATCCACACATGAAATTTCAGCAAAATCACCCATCAATTTTCATCACAAACCCACAAATTTTCCAGCACAAACCACACATGAAATCTCAGCAAAATTACCCATCAATTTTTATCACAAACCCACAAATTTTCCAGCACAATCCACACATGAAATTTCAGCAAAATTACCCATCAATTTTCATCAAAAACCCACAAATTTTCCAGCACAAACCACACATGAAATTTCAGTAATTTCAGCACATAATCATTCAATAATTCCAACAAAAACACACACATGAATGCCGGCTAGCCCCTTAAACAAAATCAGCCCCCTCACATGATTTGTTAATTTCGTTTTTCATATATTTTCTTTGTTAGATGTTCCCAAAATTAGCTTCATTTCGTTTCTATTTCTTTGTTCTCTTAATTCATTTCGGTTTACTTTACATCTAGCTTGTGTATTAGGTTAATTTCCCTAGGGTTCTCTTCTTCATTTTGTTTCATCTCTTAAGAAGAAAAAGGAAGAGAGTTTCATGACTCTTACCTCTTGTATCTCATAATTTTTTTTTTGAAAGCTTTGAAACTCTTCTTTCTCTTCTCTTGTTGCTTCACTTCCTTCTTTTTCCCTTTCTTCTTCCTCTCGGCAATGTCCACTTTTCTCTCTAGGTCTCAACTTCTCACGCACATTCACAAAGTCCTCTCCCCTAATATTAGCTTAAGGTTCGGCTATGAAGAGAGGAAATGGAGCTAAGGTTCGGCTGTGAAGAGAGGAAATGGAGAGTGACGGGATAAAAAGGAAAAAAAAGTCCCCCACTCCCTCTCTCCTCCTTGTATTTATATTCATGAAATGAGGGGGTTGTTTGGGGTTTGGGTTAGATGTGTCCTAATCCTTGTTTCGCTCTATCTAAAACCGGTTTTGCTCTTCTTTTTTTTTCTTTTTTTTTTAAAACAGAATTTTGTCTTCATTTCCTATATATACATATATGTGTTTACACTCAGCCTCTTGATACTATTCATTTTGCCTTTTCAATTGTTCCTCTTAAATTTCTATCTTGGATTGTGTCATGACGGTGATTTTTTTCACGCTTCGCGTCCTGCGGTCCCCTGATTAGGGAGACAACGACGCGTTGTGAAAGGGTGTGTGTTTTATAGTTGTAAAAATTATAATTATAAATATCAGGAGTTGCCACCTAGTATTAAGGTAACTAGAAAACCTATTGGTCTGCGAGAGTCTAGGTAAGGGGACTTGTTGTGCAAAGGGAAAACGCATCACCCCTAATGCACTCTACCTTAGGCAGACTACATTTTTGTTTGATTGCTTTTCTAAGTTTAATTTTTTCGTTGGTCTTTTCTAAAGTTTGATGTAGATCTCTCTTCGTGAGAGAATCTCTACCTCATTGCGAGTTGAAAGACTAACCAAAAGAATTTTACACTGCATATTTTTAAAAAATGACATTTTTTTAACTATCTGCAAGTGTATTTTACAATGTAATTTTACATTATGATAGCTAAAACAAAATAATTGTTAAATTATTTTGATATTTTGTCCAAATTCCAACAAATAATCATAAACTGGTTACGATGTCCAATTTTTGTTCAAAAATATATGAAAGATGCAACATATATTTTTTTACAAAAAATATGCTTGAAAAACCTTGAAATTCGGCTATATGCACAAAAAATAACATTTTTGTTTTTTTTAAGTAATTTTTTTAATATAATTTTTTTTTAAAATAAAAAAATTAGGCTAGGCTTGGCCCAGCCATATTGCCCCAAGGACCCAACTATGCTATACTTGGGCTGGACCAAACCCGACCCAATTATGTCGGGTTGAGAGCAATCCAGCCCAGCCAAAATAGAATACACACACACACACAAGCGGCTGCAAATTAATTCATGCACGTGAACAGTAATAAGGTGGTCGGTTGGCCATGACGAGAAGCTTACTTGCCACTGCCGCTAGGTAGAGGAGGTCGATGTGGTTTTCCCTTTCATGGTGGCTTCAAAAATGGTGGCATTTGGTGTAACTAGCATAAAATTCGTAACCGTATAAGTGTACTGATCGGGATAATTATATTCGTACGTAAGTATATAGTATATAGGGTACGTACGTGACAATCTGTAACCAGGTAAAAATATGTACTAGAATATATGGTATGTACGTAATTGGCGTTTATGTATGTGATTGTTGGGATTAATTAATGTACGTAAATATTTAGGAAAAATAATTTTAGATGAATTAATTAGTAAATCCTTTGTATATGTAATAAGTATAAATTATAGTATGTAAAATGATGATAGCCAAAAATAACAATAATAATAATAATAAAATAATGTATATACCTAAATAAATTGCCTTGAAATCCATCACAATTTAAGCCTAATTTAACTTTGCATTTCACCATAACTCATTGACACATGGCATAAGTATGAAATGTAAAAGATATTTAAGTAAAGCAAATATGGAGAAGGAGGCATTTTGTTATGCATCCCGTAACCTTACAAAAAGAAAAAAAAAAGAGTGAAAGAGAAAGGAAAAAGGGAAGAAGAAGAAGGGAAAAGAAAGGAAAAGGCTAAAAAGATTTTAGGGAAACTTAATCTAAGGTAAGTAGGTTTTATTTTATTTTTGTTTGTTTATGCTTTCCATTTTTATGAGTTGTTTAATTAATTTCAAATGTGATTATGATGGTTTTGTAATGATTTTGACTCTTGATGTTGATGATGGATGGTTAAGCATGCATGATGAAAAGTGTGCTTGGTGTGAAAATTCTAAATTTCTTTTAGGGATGGAAAAACCCGAATTTGGGGTGAATTATTTTGGGATCTTGGAGTGAGTTTTAGGAATACTGCAAAGCATTAAAGTTGTGGATATATATGTCTACTACATCCCTGTGAAATTTCGTGATTTTTAGAAAAATAGACATGGAGTTATGACTGATATGGCGTGGGTTGCTCAAATGGATACCTGCTGGAAAAAATATTTTCTGTCCGAAATTGTGTGTGAATTATTTCGGGATCTTGGAGTGAGTTTTAGGAAAATTGCAAAGCATGAAAGTTGTGGATATATATGTCTACTACATCCCTGTGAAATGTCGTGACTGTTAGAAAAATAGACATGGAGTTATGATTGATATGGCGTGGGTTGCTCAAATGGATACCTGCTGGAAAAATATTTTCCATCCGAAATTGTGTGTGAGTTATTTCGAGATCTTAGAGTGATTGTTAGGAAAAATACAAAGAAGGAAAGTTGTTGATCTATATGTATACTATTTCTCCTTAAAATGTCGTAATTTTTCGATATATATATAAGGAATTATGGCCAAATTGGTATGGGTTATGTAGGCATACTATTGCTGAAAAGAAAAGAAAAAAAAATATTTGTAAAATTAAGTGGGCTTAGATTTAGATGAATGTGGGCATGAAATAAACCCATGGACTTAACCTAAAACATATGGGCTTGAAGAAAAAAAAATGTGGATTCTATTAAATGGACTTAAGTTAAAACAAGATGGACTTAAACTTGTACTGATCGGGATAATTATATTCGTACGTAAGTATATAGTATATAGGGTACGTACGTGACAATCTGTAACCAGGTAAAAATATGTACTAGAATATATGGTATGTACGTAATTGGTGTTTATGTATGTGATTGTTGGGATTAATTAATGTACGTAAATATTTAGGAAAAATAATTTTAGATGAATTAATTAGTAAATCCTTTGTATATGTAATAAGTATAAATTATAGTATGTAAAATGATGATAGCCAAAAATAACAATAATAATAATAATAAAATAATGTATATACCTAAATAAATTGCCTTGAAATCCATCACAATTTAAGCCTAATTTAACTTTGCATTTCACCATAACTCATTGACACATGGCATAAGTATGAAATGTAAAAGATATTTAAGTAAAGCAAATATGGAGAAGGAGGCATTTTGTTATGCATCCCGTAACCTTACAAAAAAGAAAAAAAAAGAGTGAAAGAGAAAGGAAAAAAGGGAAGAAGAAGAAGGGAAAAGAAAGGAAAAAGGCTAAAAAGATTTTAGGGAAACTTAATCTAAGGTAAGTAGGTTTTATTTTATTTTTGTTTGTTTATGCTTTCCATTTTTATGAGTTGTTTAATTAATTTCAAATGTGATTATGATGGTTTTGTAATGATTTTGACTCTTGATGTTGATGATGGATGGTTAAGCATGCATGATGAAAAGTGTGCTTGGTGTGAAAATTCTAAATTTCTTTTAGGGATGGAAAAACCCGAATTTGGGGTGAATTATTTTGGGATCTTGGAGTGAGTTTTAGGAATACTGCAAAGCATTAAAGTTGTGGATATATATGTCTACTACATCCCTGTGAAATTTCGTGATTTTTAGAAAAATAGACATGGAGTTATGACTGATATGGCGTGGGTTGCTCAAATGGATACCTGCTGGAAAAATATTTTCTGTCCGAAATTGTGTGTGAATTATTTCGGGATCTTGGAGTGAGTTTTAGGAAAATTGCAAAGCATGAAAGTTGTGGATATATATGTCTACTACATCCCTGTGAAATGTCGTGACTGTTAGAAAAATAGACATGGAGTTATGATTGATATGGCGTGGGTTGCTCAAATGGATACCTGCTGGAAAAATATTTTCCATCCGAAACTGTGTGTGAGTTATTTCGAGATCTTAGAGTGATTGTTAGGAAAAATACAAAGAAGGAAAGTTGTTGATCTATATGTATACTATTTCTCCTTAAAATGTCGTAATTTTTCGATATATATATAAGGAATTATGGCCAAATTGGTATGGGTTATGTAGGCATACTATTGCTGAAAAGAAAAGAAAAAAAAATATTTGTAAAATTAAGTGGGCTTAGATTTAGATGAATGTGGGCATGAAATAAACCCATGGACTTAACCTAAAACATATGGGCTTGAAGAAAAAAAAATGTGGATTCTATTAAATGGACTTAAGTTAAAACAAGATGGACTTAAACTTGTACTGATCGGGATAATTATATTCGTACGTAAGTATATAGTATATAGGGTACGTACGTGACAATCTGTAACCAGGTAAAAATATGTACTAGAATATATGGTATGTACGTAATTGGCGTTTATGTATGTGATTGTTGGGATTAATTAATGTACGTAAATATTTAGGAAAAATAATTTTAGATGAATTAATTAGTAAATCCTTTGTATATGTAATAAGTATAAATTATAGTATGTAAAATGATGATAGCCAAAAATAACAATAATAATAATAATAAAATAATGTATATACCTAAATAAATTGCCTTGAAATCCATCACAATTTAAGCCTAATTTAACTTTTGCATTTCACCATAACTCATTGACACATGGCATAAGTATGAAATGTAAAAGATATTTAAGTAAAGCAAATATGGAGAAGGAGGCATTTTGTTATGCATCCCGTAACCTTACAAAAAAGAAAAAAAAAGAGTGAAAGAGAAAGGAAAAAGGGAAGAAGAAGAAGGGAAAAAGAAAGGAAAAAGGCTAAAAAGATTTTAGGGAAACTTAATCTAAGGTAAGTAGGTTTTATTTTATTTTTTGTTTGTTTATGCTTTCCATTTTTATGAGTTGTTTAATTAATTTCAAATGTGATTATGATGGTTTTGTAATGATTTTGACTCTTGATGTTGATGATGGATGGTTAAGCATGCATGATGAAAAGTGTGCTTGGTGTGAAAATTCTAAATTTCTTTTAGGGATGGAAAAACCCGAATTTGGGGGTGAATTATTTTGGGATCTTGGAGTGAGTTTTAGGAATACTGCAAAGCATTAAAGTTGTGGATATATATGTCTACTACATCCCTGTGAAATTTCGTGATTTTTAGAAAAATAGACATGGAGTTATGACTGATATGGCGTGGGTTGCTCAAATGGATACCTGCTGGAAAAAATATTTTCTGTCCGAAATTGTGTGTGAATTATTTCGGGATCTTGGAGTGAGTTTTAGGAAAATTGCAAAGCATGAAAGTTGTGGATATATATGTCTACTACATCCCTGTGAAATGTCGTGACTGTTAGAAAAAATAGACATGGAGTTATGATTGATATGGCGTGGGTTGCTCAAATGGATACCTGCTGGAAAAATATTTTCCATCCGAAATTGTGTGTGAGTTATTTCGAGATCTTAGAGTGATTGTTAGGAAAAATACAAAGAAGGAAAGTTGTTGATCTATATGTATACTATTTCTCCTTAAAATGTCGTAATTTTTCGATATATATATAAGGAATTATGGCCAAATTGGTATGGGTTATGTAGGCATACTATTGCTGAAAAGAAAAGAAAAAAAAATATTTGTAAAATTAAGTGGGCTTAGATTTAGATGAATGTGGGCATGAAATAAACCCATGGACTTAACCTAAAACATATGGGCTTGAAGAAAAAAAAATGTGGATTCTATTAAATGGACTTAAGTTAAAACAAGATGGACTTAAACTTATAACTAAGGTGGACTTAGATCAAAACAAATGGATTTGGGCTTGGATTAAAAGAAATGAGTTTGAACTAAGATAAAGTTAATAAACTTGGATCAAGCTAATGGGCCTAGAATAAATTAAATGGACTTGGACTACATGTAAAAAGCTTGGTTTTAAAAATAGATGGGCTAAGATTAAAAGAAATGAGCTTGGACAAATAAATAAATAAATAAATAAATTTATTCTTTTATAATGGAAATAATTAGATCTTAATATTACTGGAATTAATGAACAATATTAATGAGCGGAGGTTGTGTTCCCGCTATGAGTACCATGATTGATATGTGAACAATGAGTGAATCCCGAGTTTCAGTTGGACCGTGAGTATGGTTGAGAAATAAGAATCGGTACCCGAGTTTGTTTGAATGTGATTAAACATGTCATCACGTGCATCACGTGCATTGGGGGAAATTAATTTGAGAGAAATCATTGAGTCTTGAATTGACACGGTTTGATAACCGAATTGAGTGGAATGGGTAATAGCAAGGAATCCATAGTGCGAGCTCTATTTACTAACACCGTTAAGTGAGGGATAATTCCGCTAACCGTGTGCTACAACGAGGGATAATGCCGTTGCGAGCAGTAGGTGATATTGAGAACACCGAGAGAAAGTAATAGAGCGATAGGGTGATAACATGATCACCGAGTGATAGTTTGCACGGACTTGCATATACCTAGGGTACCGGATTAAAATAGATGAAAATGTGGGAAACACAATAGCATTGCATATCACGTGCATCACCCTACTTACCGAGCTTTGGCTCATTCCATTTATTGTATTTGTGTGTTGTTCGAGGCAAGGGTAAGGTTAAGGCGATCAAGGATGCTACCCTGGGTTCTCGCTAAAAAGAGGCTCATGTGTCACTGATAAAAATAGGAATATCTTTTGTGGGGAAAAAAAAAGGTACGAGCCAAATTTGTAAATTAAATATCTAGGCATTTTGAGTATTTTGTAAATTATAGAATTGTTCTAAGGATATTGTAAATTATCCCGTACGTTTTCAACAATGTAGTTATCTATGTATTTTGTGGTTTATGATGGAGGAAATAGGGGACTTAGTCCCAACAGTGTGGCGAACCTGGTCACGCCAGTTAGGTAACTGGCAAGGGAGCTGGGGGTGTCACATTTGGTGGCCGGAAGAGGTGCTGGAAACTGCCAGTCTAAGTTGGTGCTGCTTCATTGTTGTGGCGTCGCCAATGCTGGAGAAGAAGGTTGGGTTGTTGTAGGTGCTCCAGAGCTAAGGAGGGAGACCAGGTGGTGGTCGTCGGCTGTGCTTATGGAGGAGAGGGAGTTGTCAAGTTGCTGGCTTTTTAGAGAGAGAGAACCATCGTCGAGGAGAGAGAGAACGCTGCAAACCAACATTGTCAAGCCTTGTCGTCGCTGAAGAAGATGATGAGCTACTGCGTGTGTGATGGAGGGATGGTCGCTGGTCGTGGCTGATGATGAAGATGGAGAGGGTTGTCATTTTGCCTTCGTCTTCCTCCCCTACTAATTTTCTCGTGTCTATGTCTGTGTCTGTGTATGTTATTTGTTATATTGTTGTTAACACGATGGTCTCTCCCCTATCTCAGTGTCTCTCTTTGTGGTATTATAAGCAGAGTAGGTAACCCGTCCGTCGCATGTTACAGCCTCGTGCAGTGATGGGTTACCTCCTACAACGACAAGCTACAGCTGGGTGGTGATGAGTTGTATCCTACATTGACATGTTATAATGGTATGGTTGCCTTCACGGCAGTGTTCCTGCAGTGGCATGGCTGCCGTAGGTTTTGGGACCTAGTGCAATTGCATTTTGGTCCTTCAATTTATAATTGTTCTAATTGTACTCCTAATTGGCTTTAAACTTTTACATTTGTGCAATTGTATCCCTATCAAAATTTCGAAAGGAACCTTAACTTTGCGCACCCTTTTTATTTTGGTCATTGGTTTCTAATTTATGCGATTTGACCCTT
Organism: Salix udensis; assembly: GCA_029204005.1. Taxonomy (NCBI): domain Eukaryota; kingdom Viridiplantae; phylum Streptophyta; class Magnoliopsida; order Malpighiales; family Salicaceae; genus Salix; species Salix udensis. The sequence goes on from CM055025.1 coordinate 6,001,138, forward strand.
AATTTACCATTAAACTCTTAATTGTCTTTAATTTGACCTCTGACTTTGCACAATTGGCTTGAAAAAATTCAATTGGGTCTATGAAAATTCCAATATTCTCAATTGAGCCCGAATTAAGCTCAAACACTTAATTTTTCATCAATTAAGCCCTTAATTAATTTGATGTGACCAATTTAAAGTATAATTAAGTCCTTGCACTTAATTAAATCCTTCATTTGTACCCTAAATTAATTCTTAAACGTAATTACACTTTAAATTGGTCTACGATTAAATCAAATCAACCAATAAAAATATAATTATGTCGTATAACTTATTTTTTTACACAGATTTATCCAATGACAAATTATTTATTCCTTAAATCTATACTTCCTTTTATTTTGGGGGACAAAGGAGATACAATCGGACTTTCAAAAATAACCAAAATTTCAACATTGATTTTTCTACCAATGCTGCCTCCTTTATTTCATTTTTGTTATTTTTGGGTAGATTTTGGGGGGTAACCCAGAAATTGGATTATGATAGATTGTATCGTACACATTTGTTCGTTCATGGCATTTTCTCTATCCTAATACTATGTTATATCTTATTTAGATATCTTTCTAGCCTATCTTTTATCATCAATATGGGATTTATATTGAGCTTTTAAGTTTATTTCTTTCTCAATATTAAGATTGGCCAACTTGTTCTTTTTTTTTTTTTTACTTTCAACCTCATTCTATTATGATCATTTTCATTCTTTAAAGAAGCTATCAATTCTTTCTCAACAAGTCTTTTGCTTTAAATGTCCTTTTTTTAGTTAACAAGTCATACTTCATTATCATATGCTTGTTTACCATATCATTGTACTAGACAATTCTTTTCCTTAACTACTTCTTAACTACTTCTAGGTTCATCAACTTAGGTTTTAGTTTCACTTATAGTTATAATGTTACTACTTAATTTTATTGAATGAATATTAAAGAAAAAGAATGTTGAGGTGATAATTAAATTATAAGAATCCCAAATGGTGGGACATTTGATATTTGAATTGGTTGCAGGTTGTGAATTTATAGAGGAAACTCAATTAAAATTTTTGCTAGAAATAATAATAAATCAAGTTGTCATTACCACACATAATGACAAATTCATCTTGTTTATTTGTATGCAAAGTAGATGGTAAGATTTGCTTCATTATTTTTTTTTAAATTGTTGTATTATAGGAAAATATCTAACTAACAATACTTTTTTTTGCAGGCTATGGCGCTTGATGAAACTTTTTTTAAAATCCACATGCAAAATAAGGATCGTTGAAAAAAAAATTACAACAACTCATGAATAACTAAGCTTTAGATTTTAAAACAATATTCTTATTTTTTTTTATTTGCTAGTTTCTTAGAAAATATATAAAAGCTCGTTGCATGAGAAATATAGGAATGATCGTTCGATACAAATTAGGTTTATGGTATCTTCAACACTATGATAAAGAATATGAGGATGAGACATAATGTATCAATGATTGTTTCCTTGCAATTAGGATTGAGCCATCAATCTATAATTGTCCAAACGATTATACAAGAACAAGTTGAAGCTCAAATGACTAGTTTATTATTGTGGATGCCTAACTTAGGTTTGAGACAATCAACTTGAGGGATAAAGGAAATGTTCTCGAGTAGCTACTAGCAACCCTCATTTGTACATGTTTCTCATCCGTGATTCCAACAACAATGTGACTTCCAATTAAATGAGTTTTTAAACACCAACAAAATATTTCATTAGTGATATGCAATATTCTAGTAGTGTCAACTTGCATCATCAGATAAAGTTATTTCAAGATACTTTTTTTATATATATACATACTTCAAATGAAAAAAAAAATACACTAGTATGTATCACATATAATATATGTGGTCACATAAAAAAATTAGTTCAAAATGTAATTAAATAAAAACTAAATGAACACATTAAGAAAATATCAAAAGCAAATTAAATATAGGATAATGTTAAAGACAAAAAAGAAAAAAAGTTTTTTCAGCCTTTTGCAATTATTAAATCACAATTTATTTTCTAACAAGGTGGGATATAACAAGGTTTATCCTATAGACAAACTACAAATTCTAACATAAATCCAGATAATAATTTTCTCCCTTATAATTATTTAATGATATTTAAAGATTATAATTATTTAACTTAAGGTAACATTTGAATAAATAAATATACTAACATGCATATTACAAATGTAAAAAAAAGATTATTATATTTTTTGAGGTTTTTGTTAAATCACTTGAAATCATATTCAATTAAAAAAAGTTATTATTAAAGATCAATTCTTTGTCGTTAATGTTTGTTAACTTCTATTTTAGAGCAAGTAAAATGATAACAATAATTCTTCCATTATTCTTACATCATTGTCTACTTTAGTTTCATTTCTTAACAAACTCTACAAACTCAAGGAAACAAAACTCAAATTTTATATACAAGGAACAAAAACTTTAAGTTCTAAAATATAGAAAAAGACAAAAACTATAGGTCAAAAATAGCGGAAAACAAAAGAGAATAAAATAAATGAGCTACTACAAGAATATGTACATAACAAATCCTTTTCAAACCTTTTTTATTTTAATTTTTAGAACCAAATAAGATATAAGTTTTTTTAGTAATTATCAAAATCAAATATTATCATTTTCTTCAATTACTTGTAATAAAAAAGTAAGAAAACATGATAACTTTTGCATTATATACATACATTTTTATATAGAAAATAAGCTAATATAACTCCCATACATATTCCCATATTATTCACTTATAATATTTAAAGACCATCATAAATCATAAACTTCTAGCAATAATAAAAAAGTGGCAACATGATGTGAATCACTTTTAATGTAGACTTAACTACGCTTTAAACCAACATTTGAACATATGTTTTCATATATGAATATAGATGAGCTCTTAATACATAATCATAGTAGATACATAAAAGACACAAAATAATACAGTTTATTTTAGGTATGATGTTTTAGGATAATAATATCTTTCTTATAGCATAACCAATCCCTTGCCTAGAGCTCTAGTTCTTAGTAATTATAATATTGAATGATGTATTTTTTTATATCTCATATATATTTTAAATATTTTTTGCTCTATATAAAATATTTAGAAAGAAGAAGATTGTCACAATGTAGGTGCAACATTAACAATAATTTATAAAAAAAACTATTTATGAACATAATGTGCATTTTTTTAAAAACAATTGCTCATGTATATACAATGGAATACAATATCAATTTTATTATTTTTTATTGTACACTTCTTATATGTTGTTTTTCAAAATTACTACTCTTATTTTTTATTAATATATTTGCATTTTTTTTAAAAAAATAACAACTTACTTTTAAGAATATAATATTTTTTATTTTAAAAAGTATTTATGATAAAAAAAATATTTGTTAAAAAAACTGGTAAGAGAGTTTTGATTGATGATATACATTTTTCATTCTTATTTAAACCATTATAATTATTTCAAATACTAATTAGTTTTTATGCAATAAATCAGACTACTAATATTTTGTTAAAAAATTACATGAATAAAAAAAACTTAGATTTAAAATGCACGATTTAACAGCATTTATACAATTTTCTTTCTTACGAATATTTATATTAACCGTTATATCATTATTATTTTTTTCAAAAGTAATATACCGGGTATGATTAAATATTTTAAATTGTATCTTGCTTTTCTAATTATTGATTAAAAACTTTTATAATACTGTAAATTACGCTTATAACTCTGGAATATTCTTCTTTTGTGTTACCTGTTATTGCGAGTACACTTGATACCTGTAGTAGTTCAGGGAGTTTTATTTACTACGTGGCTGGCTTCTTACAAGGCAGTTTTTCTCTAGCAGCTGTCCAAGGGACTGAAAAAGGAAAAAGAAGAGCCAAAAAGAACATCATGGATGCAGACAAGGCTGAGTTCTTGAAGGAATTCGGTTCCGAATATGGTTACCCTAACGGTCCGAAATCTATTGACGAAATTCGAGCCACTGAATTTAATCGATTAGATCAAAAGGGTCCCTTTCTTTAACCTCTATCACTTCTTTTCTTGTTTCTTTTTAGAGTTTCAATTTGTTATGATTTTCTTTTCCTCTTTGCAGGTATTGTATATTTAGATCATGCTGGTGCTACTTTATACTCTGAGTTACAAATGGAAGCAATCTTTAAAGATTTCAGCTCAAATATCTATGCAAACCCACGTATCCTATTTTTTTCTTTAATTTGCCTTGTTAATTATTTTGAGTTGTAAATGTGAAATTCTTTAATTTTTGAAAAAAAAAATAGATAGTCAAAGTGATTCAAGTTCTGCAACATCTGATATTATAAGAGAAGTTCGACAACAGGTATTTCATTTGATTTTGATTGTTATAAGATTTTGTTTGTTTGTTTGTTGAACCATGAATTCTTTTTTTTTTTGAATGGGAAGGTGCTTGATTATTGCAATGCATCTGCTAAAGAGTATAAATGCATATTTACTTCTGGGGCCACCGCGGCTTTGAAGTTGGTTGGGGAGGCGTTTCCCTGGAGTAGTGAGAGTTGTTTTATGTATACTATGGAGAATCATAATAGTGTGCTTGGTATTAGAGAGTATCCTTTAATTTATGGAATCACCTAGCCATGGGGTTTTTTTTACTGCCAATTAATTATTGATAGGTACTTTCGATGCAATGCTTCCCCGCCCGGATTCATGAGGGGCCAAAGGTAGATGCATACTGGGAGGGGTCTATAATTTCTTGTGTTTCATGCTTTTGTTATCTTTTTTTATCCTCATTTGGATCTCAAGATATGTTTATCCTTGATAATTTTTAGATATGCTCTCAGTAAAGGGGCTGCTGCATTTGCAGTAGATGTTGAAGACATTGTTAATGGAGGTGGAGTGTCTGGAGGTCAGGAGGCACGAGTGAAGCTATCACCACATGCAATACAAAGGAGGAATGAAGAAATTCTAGAAGAAGAGCCAAATAGTAATCCTTGAAAATTATACCCTTAACGTAGCACTCTAGAAGTTTTATTTAGAAAGTGACAAGGCTTGGTGTTTAGTTTAAATCATCATGTCATATTTGTCCTTGGTGATTTTTATAGCATTCAAAGGAAAAATTGAGTTTGGTATATACTTCCTGTTGACCTGTCTGAAGGATACTACATGATGCTATAACGAGGGGAAAAAGATGGAAGATTATTGATAATATCACAGAAAATGATAGTTTGCCTCTAGCCAATGATTATGTTGGAGTTTGCTAAGGTAGAGCTCACTTTGTCTTCATCTTGTATATTGCTTTTTTGCAGGAAATGCTTATAACCTATTTGCCTTCCCTTCTGAGTGCAATTTCTCTGGTTTGAGATTCAGTCTTGACTTGGCTAATCTTATTAAGGAAAATTCAGAAAGAATTTTGGAAGGCTCTCCATTTTGCAAGTATGTAAAGTGGAATGGTTTTTTTGTTATTTTTGCATTTTTTTAAGATGATGGGCTTTTTTTTTATGAATTGCTCCTTTGAGGGAAATTACTAGAAGCTAATTTGGTTGTATCGATCACCCAAGACTGTACATACATTCACTCAAAGTAAATAATTTGCATATCACCATAAACTGATTGGGTTGATTTTAGGCTGAAAATACATTTTGTATGATGAGTTAAAAAATGTAAACAACACGAAGAAAAGAAAATTGTTACCTGCCTTCTTTTTGTGACCTTACCTGCTGACCTGTCTAGCTGGAGGCAATCAGGAAAGTCTCAAACCTGAACTGAAGTTGTTTTTTCTATTTACGCTGCATAGACTCTACTGGTTCTTCAATAAGCGTTGATCAATAGTCTTTTGGTTTGGTAAATAGGGGTCGTTGGATTGTGTTGGTTGATGCTGCAAAAGGATGTTCTACATGCCCTCCAGATTTATCCAAGTACGCTGTCGATTTTGTTGCAATCTCTTTCTACAAGGTATATGCATTATGCTCTTGATTCATTTATTCTCTTAACTATCATTCCATATTCATGTTTTGCCTTGTTTTCTTGTCAAGCTATTTGGCTATCCAACTGGACTTGGTGCTCTTGTTGTTCAAAATGGTAAGTGATTGGTTTTGAAGATTTAGTGACAGATGTGGTCACTTTTGTTTTGGAGGTCCTCTTGACACGTGTACTAAGGATCATTCTATTAGATTGCTGATATTTGATGTGAGATGTCACAGTTTTCTAACTTTCATTTACATTATTGTGGTGCTACAGATGCTGCCAGGTTGATGACAAAGACTTACTTCAGCGGAGGTTTGTGCTTAGATGCGTTAATAATTAAATTCAATTCATAATGTATACTACTTTGGTTGATTTTAAAAGCATTTCAGGTACAGTTGCTGCATCATTTGCTGACATAGACTTTGTTAGAAGAAGAGAAGGTATTGAAGAGCTTTTTGAGGATGGCACCATTTCATTTCTGAGTATAGCATCAATACGCCATGGGTTCAAAATCATCAATTCCCTAACTCCATCTATGATGAGTCGGTATGTCAAAAATATGTCAGGATATTGTGGATTTATTGTACTTTGTTGAATGGAAACACCTGTGATTTGACTATAGCATACATTGGGGATTGTTTGTTAGAGGAATTTGTGAAAAAGCATTTTAAAGACTAAGGCTTGTAAAGTTTACTCTATGTGAATTGCATAATCCTCTTAGCAAGTCAGCCTGTTCTTAACCATAATTGTACGAGCACTGTAATGGGGAATCAGGGATTTATTTAATTTTTGCATAAGAGCTATTGAAATTAGTGCTAACAAGGTTCTCTTAGGGGCTGGTCAGTTGTCAAGAAGCCACAGAAAGTGGAGAAATTGATTGGGCCTATTATCTTATGCCCTTTTTGCTCTGCTAGAGAAAGAAAAAGTGGACTACTACTACTCATGCCCTGTCCATCCTCAGTTTTAGAGTTCTGTTCTAGTGTTTCAATATTCATATCCCACATTGTAGAATGATTATTTCTATATCAAATGTGTTGCTTGTCGTTTCTTTTGAAAAAAAATTCTTCTTAATTGATCTAGTTAATTATAAAGTCATAAGTTCTGAGTTTCTGACATGATTTTGTACCTTGTATAACGGTGCAATACCTAATCAACTTATTTCAGGCATACTGCAGCACTTACCATATATGTCAAGAAGATGCTTTTGGGCCTAAGGCATGAAAATGAAGCTAATGTTTGCATCATTTATGAAAGTCATACTTCAAAGGTCGGTTCTTTTTATGATAAATATTTAAGGTCAGTTCATGTGAGTAATTCCATATGCTTTCACATTATTCTAGCTCCTGTCTGTAGGAATGACTTTAACTGAAGTAAAAGCACCAGCACAATTTTCTTTTATTATTTAAAAGTACATATAGTTCATTGTCCATGTTTTTGTTCTCTCTGGAAAATCACTATTTATCTTGAATATGATTACTTGCTAAACATTAGCTCCTAAAATACCTAACTTGCCATTTACATGATTTCCTAACAACTAGCCTATAGTTAGTATCCAAACAAGGGAAAGAATAAGATATCTACAAATATAGAAGGTAATTGTCAAATTTGTCTTTAAATAGACAACTAATTCCTTTGACTATCCTCCTACAATTGATGCTGGAAAGTCTACGAGCATCAATTTGCTAACAAGAAAATGATGGTGTTGATGAGTCATGGATTTGGTGAACATATGTGTGATTTGGAGAGTATTAGTGATATGTGGGAGGTTAATAATCTGACGGTCCTGAATGGAGTGACAATCAACCTCTATGTGCTTCATGTGTTTGTGGTAGACAAGATTGATAGCATTTAGGATGGCACCAATGTTGTCAACATACAGGGATGTAGTTTGAACCTTGGAAAATTCAAGCTCTGTGAGAACACCATGAAGCCAAATGATCTTGGAGCAGGCAGCAAACATGGCGCAGTACTTAACCTCAATAGTTGACTTGGAGACATTCTGTTTCTTGCTTTTCCAAGAGATAAGTGCATCACCAAGAAACGTACACCAGCTGGTAGTGGATTTCCTAGTATCTGGATAACAAGCCCAATCAACATCACATTAGTCGTGGAGGATCGAAGATTCAAGATGATGTTGGATTCGACAGATCCTTGCCATGACTTGGGCATCTGTGACCTACCAATGCAGCTGCTGCCATCAACATGGCCCTATAGATCCTTTCCCTCGACAAATAACATGAAGTGGAATGCCCATGCCGAGTAATTCTTGCCATTAAAATGAATCAGGAAAGTTTCAAACTTTTCTGAAGACATGATATCAAGATTGTTTGATCTAGAATAACAGAGAATAAGGAATTGTGCTATGACTAAGATGGATTTGATGACAAGACACACAAAAAACAAACAAAGATGAAACTAGGCTAGGCTAAGAAAGGCTTTGATACAATCTCAGTAACTTTGAGCTGGAAAAGTTGTGTTTCCTCTATGGAGAACTGCTATTTTTCTTGAATATAATTACATGCTAAATTCTAGCTCCTATAAAATAGCTAACCTACCATATACTTGCTGTTTGCCCCTGCTAAGTGGTCACCTTTTAGCTTTTGTGTGGTGACTGCACTATAGGGTAGATGCTTACCGAACACTGCTATCACTCCACTGCAACTTCTTTATTATACAAAAATAGTTGGAAGTTGATTTTAGAAAAACTAGAGTTGTTGCTTTTGTTTGACAGTAATCATTGACAAAGCCAAACTGACCTATGAATATAACATATCATTAGGCATGTTAAATTTCCACCCATTAATTCCATTGTTCATCTCCATAGTTATGCATCCTATAATGTGCCGAGTATCAATAATGGAAGATGCTCCTTATCACTGTGTGATGAATAACTATAATCTATAATCCAGAAACTGTTCAGAAATATACTCAGTTTTCAGTCTTTCTGACTAAGACTCATATACCCTATTTCTTGGGAGTGCCCTTTTCTTTTGTGCATCAACGGTTGCAATTATATATAGTTGTATATGCATGCATCTTTCTTTTATATTTTAGTTACTTATACTGGGTTCAATCCTAATACTGGTTGCAACTTTCCTCTTTCAGTTAGTTTGTCATGAATCAGGTTCCATCGTGTCATTCAACTTGAAAAGGCCTGATGGCTCATGGTTTGGATACAGTGAGGTGGAAAAACTTGCTTCCTTATCTGGAATTCAGTTACGAGTAAGATTTGAGAGACTCTGAATCATTGGTGCATGTGTGGGGGGGTTTGTTTGCCATCTTCAGTGGGAATGCTTATCTCATCTCTCTTTTTATTCAATTTCCATTTCTCTTTTTATTCAATTTCCATTTATACAAATTGAAACTTTCTTCCTATCTCACCATTTGCGGGAAGATCCAGCTGATTTAACCATGTCGCGAAACAGCTGATATCGTTTCTTACTAAAAAAAAGGGAAAAAGAAATGGGGACTTGGTCTTTTTTTTTTTATCAATTAATCATCCCACTTTCTATTCACCTTTTTTTTTTTTTTTCATTTTTTCATTTATTTTATATTCTTTTCAAATAAACACTTTGTATTTTTTTTTCTTAAAAAAACAAAAAAAAACAGTGCTTGTATATGCTTCTGGCAACATGACCCTGCTCTCACACCTTCAAGCATAATAAATACTGATGAGGTGATATTGGGCAAATGATTAAAAAGGACTCTTCAATCAATCTTTAGTCAAAGGGGGTTTGCCCATTTTGATTAAAGATTCAGGTGAATTTAAAATTGTTTGAATTGTATAATCATCAATGACATTGCTAAACGACCTAAAGCAACTTGGTTATAATTCAATTCGTGATGATCACAGGTAGTAGAAAGTTCATATTCTTCAGCCATTGATAAACAATTGGCTGGATCTTTTGATGGACACAGGGTGTACCATGTTATGTCATTTTTTATTAAAAAAATTTACCTTATGTTCACATTGATGTTGTTGATCTTGGAGAAATTTAAAGATGTCAGCATCTGAATCAATGTGATGCTGATAATATTTTCTTTGTTACTTGTCTTTTCTTTTCTGTAGACAGGATGCTTTTGTAATCCAGGAGCATGTGCAAAATATCTTGGCTTGTCTCACATGGATCTTCTTTCAAACTTAGAGGTACTTGTTCGCAATATTCCACTTAAAGAGACAGAAGAAAGAGTTGATTGCTGGTGTATTAAATTCATTACATTGGTTTAATGCATATTGATGCATTTTAATGCCTTTTCAAATCTTCTTTTAAATTCAGGGTGGTCATGTTTGCTGGGATGATAATGATATTATACAAGGAAAACCAACTGGGGCTGTTAGAGTGTCATTCGGTTACATGTCTACCTATGAAGATGCCAAGGTAGGTCCTTCTATTCTGTGCTGTACAGTCCAATTCCAAGGAGAAGGGATTATCCGGGTGTTTCTTATTCTTTATATCCATGCAGATTGTGTTACTACTTAATTACATTTATAAAGAAATGGCATTTATTTAAATCTTTAGTCAGACTCATGGTTGTTTTAAATGTACTGGTTGTAAAAATGTGAAGTTCCCATAGAATTTATGAGATGCTGTTAGGTCTTAATGTAATACGGGCTCTTGGTAGCTGATTTCTCTTGCTTTCTTTTCAATTGTGGATGTGCAGAAATTTATTGATTTTATCACAAGTTCATTTGTATCAATGCCAAATAAGTCAGAAAACAGGAATACATTGAGAACAAAATCCATCCTCTTGTCAAATGAAGGTTAGTTTTCACTTTGCTTTGCACTCCTGTGAATGCAATCAAAATTTCACATCCTAGACCTTAAAATTCCCATAGGTCAATAGTAGAGTGTGCACATTGATATGCTTAATATCCCCTCAATGTTGACTAGACTAAAGACTACTGATTTTTCTGTGAAATATGGTCTCCTTCACCTAACAACTGATTCTTTGCTGACACTGCAGGCCACGAAAGAAATGCTGGTTATTACCTCAAGTCCATAACAGTTTACCCAATAAAATCATGTACAGGATTCAGTGTGGAAAGTTGGCCTTTGAGCAGCGCTGGTAGCTATTTGTTTTTTCTTCTTAAACACTACATGAGTCTTTCAGTTGGAATGGTGTATCACATAGTTTGTGAACCGTATCTGTATATTTTATTTTTTTCAATTTCTCAGTTCTTGTACTAAGTTAACAAGCATCATTAAAAAAATGAGTATGTTTAACAAATTGAAGATGCAGGCAAACTACAGTTGAAATTAGGCAAAATGAAAAAAGTTCAATGTTCTGGATTTCTCTATTTTCATATTTCCGTTTCCTAACATTAAGAGTATTTTGTTGCAGTCATTTCCCCATGCCACTAGTTTTCGATTTGTATTAACTGACAGACAACATCTTATTGCATCTAATTCTGCATATTTTTTATTTTATTTCTTGAAAGGGTATCATACCATACTTTTCCTATAAATTGTGTGGCTATATCCTGTTTATAATTATAGTCACAATCCCAAAAATTAGCTATTAAGTGGACATGTCATACACTAATTAAATATGCTAATCCTTGTTACTGTCAGGAAGAGCCCATATACTATATAAAGCTTGAACTTTAGCTATACAGTTAGTGCGATTCCTAAATAATCCCCTCTGACATTATATGACAATTAAATGAAGAAACCTAGCCCACAACTGAAACTAAACAGGCAGCCTTTGAGTGAGTAATGTGCATGACACACATACACACACATACATAATGAGTATGATATATATGTTATAATACCATGCAAATATAATGAGACATAAGACTGTTAGAGCATTCAAAACTGAAAAACTGGAGCTTTCATGTAGCAGCTTTTAAAGTATATTAGCCAGCCAAAACTCAGCACAACTTAGGTGGGATCTAATAGCATGTCTTTTTGACTTATTGAAACACTTTATTGAGGTGCAGTCTCAACATTTACTAGAATCATAGATAGAAATCATAGATCATGGTAATGATGAATTATGTTCTTACTTCTACTGCTGGCTTGAGTAGGTTTGCAACATGATCGAGAATGGCTTCTTAAAAGTGTAACTGGTGAAATCCTTACACAGAAGAAGGTGAACAAATTTATGTTTGTGGAATGGCTGACATTTTTCTTGTTTTCCTTTCTAGATGAAAGGATAATATATCTGAGTTCTTTTTGTAGGTTCCTGACATGTGCTCTGTTAGTACTTATATTGACCTCAATAAGGGAATAATGTTTGTAGAATCCCCTCGATGTAGAGCAAAACTGGAGATCAACCTGAAGACAGATTCATATCCAGGTGGGATGGAAGAGATTGAGTTGCGTGCCCAGAGGTATGCAAATATTGATTTTCAAGTCTTAAGTGCTAGTAGTTTCATGCATGTGTATTCTGGAATTTTATAATTGTGGCCTTTTTGTTGGACTATCTGAAGATGAGTAATATTGACTTCATTTGTTTTCATAATATATTGTGAAATGTGAGTATTCAGTTGTGAGGTTGTTGCTTTATATAAATGGTTTTGGAATATTATTCATATTATCTTCTGAATGTTCTCTTTATCCTCGATAGTAAGCATGGTTCACACTTAGTGTGAGGGTTATGATGGTTGCTTGTTCATGAGGCAGATATGAAGTCCAGTACTATGAGAATGATGTCGACCTCTGGTTTAGCCATGCTGTTGGTCTTCCTTGCTCTTTATTAAGATGCTCTAGTTCCCAGAATTACTCAAGCTTGAACAAGGATAGAAGCAGGAACTTGTGTAGAGATGTGGAGTGCACATTGAATTTTGCCAATGAAGCTCAGTTCCTATTGATATCTGAGGAGAGTGTGTCCGACCTCAACAACAGATTGAGCTTAAGTATGTTCCAGTGCACTATTTCGCCCCACAACTTTACATTCACAGAACAAGCTCATACTCGCATTCTTTTGGACTGAATAATTTATTTCCCCCAAGAAAATGAACTATGCTAGGTCTGGTTTGTTGCATGGAAAGAAATGTGATTTTATTGATGATCATACTAATATGCATAAAATTGATGAGAAATCATTATTGCTGATAGTAGATGCACAAAAAGGAACTCATGGAACATCAGTTCAAATCAATCCAATGAGATTCCGGCCCAACCTGGTTGTGTATGGAGGTGAGCCTTATGCCGAAGATGGATGGCTAAATATCAAAATCGGAAATACCAATTTTATGGTAAGTGCAGTGCACTTGGATGGGATTGTAATTTCTCAAATACTTGAATTTTAAAAAACTTGAGCTTGTTGATACAGTACAGTTGCATGAACTTACTGTACGTTTCTATGTTTTGTTTAATTTTGCCTGCATTACTTATTATGTATGGTTTAGATCCCTTCACAAGTTCATTAGCAACTAGGAGATTCCCTGGATTTTTACCCTTCTTCAAACACAAGTCCAGAAAACATTTGCAGGTGATAGTCAATTTGATTTATAATTGTGAGAACAGGAATGAATCAGGAACGTAATAACTCATATTTAAGGGCTACCAGCAAATTGCCTCTGTAACTTAACAGACAGTGTATTGATATCCATTTTTCAGATTGAGCATTGAATCTCAATGTCATTTCTTTCATTTGCTTTTGTTAACAGTCGCTGGGTGGATGCAACCGCTGCCAGATGATCAATTTAGTTCATCAAGCTGGACTAGTGCAGAGGTCAAATGAGCCTTTAGCAACTTTGGCTTCATACAGGAGAGTGAAGGTTAACCATCACATTCCTAGTCAAATATATAATCTCTGTTGATCTCAACTCATAGCATTCAGTAAATTAAATTTATGCTCCTTTGCAGGGGAAGATTTTATTTGGAATATTGTTGAGATATGAGATTCAGGATAAGTTGGGGATGCAAACAGGGTCATGGCTTCGAGTGGGAGAAGAAATACATCCAAATTCAGAGTAGGCAATGTTGCAAAACAAGAAATTGCCAATCTATAAAGCAGATACGTAAGATCTAATCTCTAGAGCACTCAAATATACATGCAAACCATTGCAGCAGCTTGGATATATAGTCTACAATGAGAAATGTGAAAAGTGCCCACACTTGCTTACATTTTTGTCGTAGGTCCATGCTTCAACCTCATCATCAATCTAACACTAGTTAGATACTTAAACTTGATCACCGATCAGCTTCTATCTGTAGAGAATTACAAGTATCATAGAAGTCTTGAGAATGTTTACTTTATTTTAATTAGGATAAAACTCAAAATTTTATTGCCTACACATTGTGTGAATTCAAAGTGGAAAATTTGTCAGCTAAAGATGTTGAGGTATTTTGAACTCCTGAGGATAAGATATGTTGTGCGCTCCCCATCAATGTTAGGGACGAACACAGAGATAGATTGTCACGTGGAAACTGAAAACAAAGAGGAGGTAGCGACTTTGTTAGTGCTTCTACGTACTGATCTTTGGTGAAAGACAAATTAAACTTGAAGGACTTGAATGTATTTCAATATATTTTGCTCAAGTAGTATATGAAGATCAGTCAGCAAAGACTATATTCATTGAACCACCGCAACATTAGCAAGTGTTTGAGCTTCTATGTCGTTGTGAACAATAGTTTGTTGTTGCCTGCAAATCCATGAAATCAGAAATCATCACAGTTTGATTCCTTCCTAATCCGCATCATTGAATGTTTACAGCTAAGGATCAGTAGTCGGTTGGATTAGTAAAGTGTAATGAATGGTTTGCTTTGAGTAACACAATATGTTTTTGACGACTACCTCGTGCAGCTCCATTGGATTTTGCATGTACTTTGCGAAACCAAGTTTAGGTTTAGTGAAAGAAAGATATTGGAGGCCTCTAGCTATACTTTGATATAATTGAGGATCAGATTTCGTTAAAGGCTATGGGTTGGACATTGGAGTAAAAAGAGGCTTTTTTTGCCAATTTTGATTCGTTAAGAAGATTAAGAAAGTAGTGTCGCTCAGACAAATAGAGACCACAAGTCCACATAACTAACCAAAGTTATTGATCCCGTCCCGTTCCGGCCGGAACGGCCCGTCCCGTTGCAAAATCCGGGACAAAACGGCGACGTTTTTGTCCCGGTAAAAATCCCGGCCAGTTCCGGGAAAATCCGGCCAAATTTCGGGCCGGAACGCCCCTGATTCCCGTACCGGGCGTTCTGCTCCGGGTTCAAAAAATTCCAAATAAAACTCTAAATTAAAATAAATACATTCTGCCGCCGGTTCAAACTTCAAAACGGAGCCAAGAAAAAACAATGGAGAAGAGGATGAGGAGATGAGGAAGAGAGTAAAGGAGATGAGGAGGAAGAGAGTAAAGGAGATGAGGATGAGGAGGAAAAAAAATAAATGGAGAAAAGGAGATGACTGATGAGGAAGAAAAATAAATGGAGAAGAAGAGATGATGAAATGAGGGTGGGCGGCGGCTGGGAGAAGGAGATTGGAGCTTTAGGGTTATGTTGGGTTTGCCTTTTATACTTAGTTATTATAATAATAATAATAATAAAAAAAAGAAAAGAAGAAGGAGGTAGTTACGGGGGGGTTATGTTATATAAATTATTAATAATAATAATACTTTCTAGGGGGGGTTATATAAATTAATAATAATAATAATAATAATAATAAAGTAGGTTTATACGGGGGAGGGGTAATAATAAATTATTAATAATAATAATAATAATAATAAATAACTAAATAAAAATATGTTTCTAACTTTTTAGGGGGGGTTATAAATTAATAATAATAATAATAATAATATTTTTTTTTGGAGGGTTAATTTTTTTGTGGGTCTTTTAATTATATTTAAATTTATTTTTTTAATTTAAATATAATTAAAAATAATAATTTTATTGTTGGAGGATTTTTCAAAAGCAATTATTTAATTATATAACTTACTCCTATTTATTATATAATTAATTGTATCATTAAACTATATATAAAATACTTGAACTTTATTTAAAATAAGATAAAAAAATGGTTCTTTTATTAATGATGTAGAAGATGTTTGATGTATTTTTTCTTTTTATTTTAGAACATTTTACTTTCATAATATTTTGGAATTTCAAAGATGTTTCTAATTTTGAGATTATGTTTGTATTGTATAATTTAAATTTCATTTATCTTGAATTTAAATTATACTTGTTAAATTAATATTTTATTTTTTTCATATATATAATTAAATAAAAATGAACAGTACAAAACCGGAACGGTACCGAAACCGGAACGTTCCGTTCCAAACACAAAACCGGAACGGTACCCGGGACGGGATCAATAACTATGTAACTAACCCATAAAACTTGTGACACTTGTCATAAATATGAAATGGCTTCATAGAAGATATATTAAAAAAAACATTATAAGATTCATTATCTAATAAATTCAATATTAAAGAATAAAATTAAAAAAAAATAACTAAATTTGAAACTATAAAACAATAAAAACAAAACCTAATAAGCTCGAGGAGCTAAATGTAAAATGTCTTGACATTTCACTGCTCGTTACATTGCTGCAATGAGATGCTAATACCTTTTAGTCAACACTAGTTAATTGCTTGTACTATGTTGTGGGCTGAACAAATATTTTTTATAATTTTGGGATTAAAACAATTAATAGATTTTGCTAGTTCAAAAATAAAATATAACTTCTATACATGCAAGGTTTGATATAATAATAATTGTTATTATTGCATGAATAATAGGAAAATAAATTCAATAAAAGAATAAAAAAACCCAAAAACTTTAATAAAAGAGGAAGAAAGAAAGAAACTAAAATTATTATTATTATAATAATAGTTGCTATTATTGCGTGAATAATGGGAGAATAAATTCAATAAAAGAATAAAAAAACCCAAAAACTTTAACAAAAGATTAAACATAATAAAAATAGAAATTATTAGCTAAAAAAATCATTTGACATGAAAATATATAAAAAAAAACTAATAAAAAAAAAGAAAAAAACAAAGGAAAAGAAATAAGAAATATCAATTTTTAAATGATCATAAACACAAACTAAAATTTAAGAACAATTTTTTTGAAAAAAAATATTATCTAAACAAAAGAGAATAATAAAAATTAAAAACCAAAACTAAAGGCACACATATATAAACATCAACAAAAATAGAAAGCTATTTAAGAACTATAAAAAATTAAAGGAATTAAAATCAAAAGTATTAGGGTCGAAAACAAAACCAAATATATTATCAATTTCAATCAAATGAAAAAATTGAAAAAATCAAATAAAGTACAACATTTATACTTGCAAGGTTTGATATAATGAAACACATCAACACGTCCTATTATAACAACAGGAACATCGAAGCCTTAACATTTAAAAATATCATTACTATTACTGTTAAAACAATAAAAATTATTAAATTACCCAGATGAAAAAAATCAAAAACATTAAAAAAATAGGAAGTACAAAAAAAACTAAAATTATTATTCTTATTGTGTTAATAATGAGAAAAAAATTCAATCAAAGAAAAAAAAAGGTCGATAACTTTAACAAAAAAACAAAAAAACAAAATAAAATTATAAACAAAAAAAAATAATTTGATGTCAAAAAAAATAAAAAATAAAAACAATCGAAAAAGAAAGAAAAATGAAAAAAAAAATTATAAGCAAAAAAAATAATCCATAATTGTGCTCGACCCCTGCAGTCCTACAAATGAAACAGGCGCGTTGTCCACTAAGCTACAGGCGGTTCGTGATATATTGTTGTGCACAAATAACTAAATATCAGACAACAACGACTCGAACAACCCGAAAACTGAGCAGTACTATTGTAATCTACAATGATTCTCCTCATATGCTACAGTAACTAACTTTGATCTTTTTTAGTATATAGTATAATGATCACTCTGGATGGCTTTAATACCCAAAAAACAATTGAGGTTGGCTATGTCTTTAACTCAAGTTGTTCTGCAGCGTACTATTACACGATTAATGGATCATAGATAAGCACCGGTTAAATTTATGTCATGAACATAAATTAATAAATGGAGCCATAGTTATAAAGGAATGATCTGTGTAACTTCCAATAATTATATGATAATAAAAAAAGATATGTAAATGAAACAAAATGAATAAAATCTAAAAAACAAATGAAGGGCTGTATAAAAAGAGTGACTAAAGGAACACCATAATTTTATTTGAAAACAAAGTTAAGATATAAAGATACTAATATCATTTAAATTAGTTATTTCAGTCACTAAAGAGGTAGCCGAAGGGTTGGGTCCAATATTTTTCTGGACTTAAGAACTTATTTTTACCTAAAATGATTAATAAATAAATTAATAATATCAATAAACCAATATATCACCCAAAAGCACTCATAAATTAGTAAAACCAATACAAACATTATACCAAAAAAACATTTATTACCTTTATTCTATTTTCTCCCTAAGATATGAAAGATAAAAAAAAATACACTTCATTAACACTCGTCTCAATAGGAACACACGAGATTACTTTCCCGTGCGCTGTACTTGGCTTTTTTTTTTTAAACAAATTGATTAATTTTATGTGTATTTTAATTTGTTATTTTAATATTAAATTAGTAACATTGTAAACCACTGTATAAATTATTTTTTTGTCTCGTTTTAACATTTATAATTTTTTTGTTTTGTATTGTTTTTTGTTCTTTTAATTTTTTTATTTAATTTCTATCCTATGATTTTTTCGGTTCTTTTGGGCTAGGTTTTTAGCTTTTTGCTTGTATTTATGTATCTATACTCTTAGTTTAGACTTTTAATTTTTATTGTTATTTATCTTTGTATTAAATGCAGCTTGTGTTAAAAAACAGAGTAAGTTTAACTTTAGTAGTGTGATATTAAAGATGAAATATATCATATATAAAAAAGTCATGAAAGTGAATTTTGAACAAAAACAACTTCGACTAATAAATTATTTTGATAAGTATTCCATTTTAATCATCATGATCCTTAAATTATCATAATTATTATAGTTGCTATCAGAATAATTATTGTAAATAATTAAATAATCCTTGTCATTATTACGATAATAATCATCATGATAAAAAATATTAATATTATTTCAATTATAATTAGTATTATTATCCTTATTATAATTGTGTTTGATATTACTGATATTTTTATATTATTTTATGAGTTATTGTTATTCTTACCATCAAAGACATAATTAGTTATATCATAAGCACCATAACTATTACAATAAATTATAATCAATATTATCATGATAATTTATAATGTCACTATTATCATCAAGATCATATCATCTTAAAATATTATTATTAGTATTGTTAAAATAATAAAAATTATTAACTCGCTCTAAGAAATAAAAAAACTCAAAAACTTTAACAAAAAAGTAAGCAAGAAAAAAATACATCTCTAATTATTATTATTATTGCTATATAATGACAAAACAAAATTACCTTGAATAATAAAAAATAGTAAAAAGTATAACAAAAAAGGTGTAGCTATTACTCCGCACTCCACCGCTGGAATAAATTTTTTTTTCCTTGATTCAACATGTATAATTTCTTGTTTTGTATTTTGGTGTTTATTATTTTATTTTTTGGTTTAGTTTTAATCCCTTGATTTTTTCTGTCCTTCTAAGATAGTTTTTAATTTTTTATTGTATTTATACACCTTCGCTCTTAGTTTAGACTTTTAATTTTTATCGTTATTTTTATTTATATTAAATGCAGCTTTCATTAAAAAATATAGTAAGTTTAACTTTGGTGATGTAAAATGAGAGTGAAACTCTCTGTTATGCATGTATAGTTAATCGTTTTGTTGTTAGTGATTTGCTATCTTTGTGGTTTTTTTTCCATTTATTTTGTCTATGTGTGTTTTGGTATATTTTCAATTTGAAGCGATTTCTATTTAACAAAAAATATTTTTTTTAATATTTATTCTTCATATTATTGTTTTTAAAATATTTCAGAACACTGAGATTAATTTAATTTAAGATTTCAAAAGAACTTAGTTCATATATATATATATATATATATATATATATATATATATATTGAGGCGTACATATCAAACAAATATCAAAATATATAAATAGTCTCAAATATTTGTAAGAAAAAAACCTTAAAAATAATCGTTATTATTTTTTAAAATGTCTTATCCATAATAAAATGAATATATATAAAAACTTAATAATCAATCTTTTTGTAGGATGATTATTTCTCTCAGATATACAGTATTAAAAAAAATCTAGGACCATCAACATATGTTCACATGTTAAAAAATTTGGTTTTGTCTACGCTGAAGAGCAAAGCAAGTGGCTAGTTTATTTTTTTATTATAGATAATTTTGCTCAATTTTCCACCCGTTTTGTCTACGTGTGGCTTCATATATTTTTTTTAATGTTATATTAAATCTAAAATATCATATATAAAAAGCTCGCAACAGTCAATTTGTAACAAAAAGAACATCGATCAATGAAGTATTATTTATTATTATCGTATTACTATTACCATGATTGTTACATTGCCTCAATTATTATAGATATCATTATTGTAAGTAATAAATATTCTAATTATTATTGACAGTACTATCACTGCCACCATCACTATTTTATAATCATATTATAACAATAAGCATTACGATAATCAACACCGTTATTTCTGTTAAAATAATTGCAATTATAATTAGTATTATGATCATTATTATATTTTTTTTTCATCATTGATATTTTTTATATTATTTTATGAGTTATTGTTATGATTATTATCATCAAAGCCATAATTATTAACAACATAAGCACTATAACCATTACAATAAATTACACTTGGTATTATCATTATGATTAATAATTATCATGGTTATAACACCTAAAATTATCATTATTATTAATGCTAAAATAATAAAAATTATTAAATTATCCAAAGGAATAAAAATCAATTCAAAAACTGTAACAAAAGAGGAAGTAAGAAAAACTAAAACTAAAACTACAATTACATTAAAGAATAAAAAAACTGTAAAATCTTTAACAAAAGAGAAAACAGATAAACTAAAATAAATTATTAAACAAAAATAAGGATTATTAGTTGGAAACAAATTATTTTACTTGAAGATAAAAAAAATAAGAATTATTAACAACATGATCACTATAACTAACACAATAAATTACAATTGCTATTATCATTATGATTAATAATGTCACTACTATTATCATAATTATAACACATAAAATTATTATTATTATTCTTGCTAAAACAATAAAAATTATTAAATTATCCTGAGGAATAAAAAAAACCCAAAACTTTAAAAAAAGACGAAGCAAGAAAAAAGTATAAAATTATTATTATTATTCCGTAAATAATGGAAAAAAATTACATCAAAGAATTCAAAAGGCCTCAAACTCTAACAAAAGAGCAAAAAATAAAATAAATGAAAATAAATGAGAAAAATAAATAAATGTTAGTAGCTAAAATAAATCATTAACTTAAAGATTAAATAAAAATAATTAAAAAAAACTAACAAAAAAAACAAAGGAAATAAAATAAGAAATATTAATTTTCCAATGATCAAAAACACAATCTAAATTTAAGAATTATTTTTTTTGAAAAAATATTACCTCAATCAAAGAGAAAATAATAAAAACTAAAAACCAAAACTTAGAGCATATATATATAAACATGGAAAAAATAGGGACTATTTAAGAAATTTAAAAAGCAATAAAGGAATTAAATCAAAAATTCAAAGTATAAGGGCCGAAATGAAAAACAAATATACCTAATTTCAATCAAAGGACAAAATTGAACAAATCAAAACTTCTGTACAGTAAATATTAAGAGATTTAAAACCAATCCGGAAATTAATAGAATAAGATTTGAAATGTAATCGAATTATATAATCAATTTCAATTGAAATAAATCAAAACTTATATCACTACAATAAGGAGCAGACTACACAATTCAAAGATCAAGGATGAATGTGAAACAATCATAAACAAAAGGGATTTAAGTGTAATTTACTGTGCATTGGAGAGAAAAGTAGAAAACAAAGTTCAACCGGCCACCATCACGTCTCTGTCCACCAGGGTATGACACGGGCACCAGCGTGTGAAAGAAGACAGGACAACGCATTCAGTGAGACGCTGGACGGACATTTTTGATGACCTAACGTCACCGAATGCGCCATCATAAAGGAGCTGCAGTAGAAAACTTTCTCGAGGTTAAATATTAAAAAAAATCAAATTACCTAAAAAACCCTGCAACCATTTCTTTTTTTTATTGGGGCATATACATATTTACATATTTTCTAAAAACATGTGAAATTCCCGAAACACCCCCATAGGCAACTCCTTTGTTTTGTCTTATTTTGAGGGTAAGAGGATTATTTCACTGTGCACTGACAATGTGTAATTATGGGGATTTTTGTCTTATTAGAGGATATTATGGTTATTTTATTGTGCACAAACATGTAAAAAAAAATAACCTTGATTCCAAGGCTAAAATTCACGTGCACTGAGGGGTTAAATGGTAATTGCAACCCCTCTATAATGCTACAGTAAAAGCTGGAGTTGTTTTAGGTTTTTAGTTAATAAATCTTGATTTGGTCTATAATTTGTAGTTGAATTGAATTGGATTTCCAAATTCTATATAGTCAGTTATCATTTTTTATATGGATTTTGCTTTTGTCAAAATTTGCTAAGAGTTCAAACATAAAACTCAAAGGAGAGTTTTTTAAATTTTTGAGAATCCAATTGAAACAATAACAACTCAAGGGGCTTAATTAAGTTTGGTTTTAATTTGGTGGTTGATTCGAAATTTGGCCAATTTGTTGTTTTTTTAAATGAAAAATGACTTCAAAATGCTAAGGTAAGCATTTAAAAGTCTGAAGACACGTAAACCGGGAATTGCAGACCCTCCGATTTCATTTTCTTCGCTCTCTCCCGTCCTTCTTTTCTTGTGTACACACCATCATCACCATATATCTTTCTATTTTATAAATAAAAAAAAATAAATAGATCTTCAAGAATCGAAAATGGCGAGTCGGTTCGGTTTCCAATCGTCGACAATGATCGTAACGACAATGATCGTTAAAGTTTGACGGTTTTTATTTTTTCTCTTCCTCTCCAGCTGCAGCCGCGACCCCCTCCCATTACAGTCGTCATTATCTTCTCCGTTTGGCAGCTGCGCCGTCACTGTCTTCTCCTTCCCCTGTTTCCTTTCTCCTTGCTGCCAACACCTTCTTCCCTCTCCTTCACCATCACTGCCACCCCAACCTGTCAACCTCGCCCACAATAGACCTCCCTCTTCTGCCTCACATTTCCTTCTCCAGTTCCCCTCACCGTCAACGCCGTTACCCCCACAGCAGCCACACGCATCTGATTCCCTTTCCGGTTTCTCTTTCCCCTGTTCCCGTCTGCCTCTCCCATAACAAACCTCTCTCCTCTGTCATCTTCTCCGTTGGGCTCCCCTCTCTTGTTCCAGCTCTTCTTCATTCGCAGCCGCCAACACACCGGGGGCAAATCTCACACTTACAAACCTCGCTTACTGCTCATCCTCCGATCTGCAGAACTTCGCTGTCCCTGGACCAAGCTCTTCTTAGCTTTAGTCGCCAACTCTTGCGGCGTGTGCCAGTGAGCCAAAGAATACGATGATCTGCGGTGTGGGCAGCTCTGGCAACTGTTCATGCTAATTAATTAGCATGAGCATGAGCAGTTGCAAAAGAAAGAGGTTCGTGAGTTTCACTGTTCAAATCCACAATGAATTCAGTGTGGATGAACAATGAAACCACGATCTCTTTTAGTTTTATGTATAAAATAATAATTGACAATATTTTTATTTCTTTTGAAATTTGACCAATTGACCACTCTCTTTACCCTCAAATTTTTTTACTGTTTCTCTCCTCATAAAATTCAGGATTTGAAATACAAAGCAAATGAGGTGTAAATTTAAAATGTCAAAACCTCAGTTAATAGGGATCAGAAAAAAATAATTGGGAACTAAGATTTCAAAAGTTATGCCTTAAGGTCAAATAAACAAAAAAAGGAAAAATAAAAGAGGTTCTTTGATTTCAATGCTAAATTTGCTCTCATAGTTTCAATTTGTTTTAAGAAATAAATTTGAAAATTTAATGTGCAAATCAAACATTAACTCAAAGTTAGGAATTATTTTTTTGACACTTTGAGATTTCCATCCCAAACTAATTAAAAGAAAACAAATATCAAACCTAAATCCCAATTAAGAAGAAATAGAAAAAAAAACAGTATGATGACCCAAGCAAAAAATGTTTTATTGATAAAAGTAGAAGGGCTTTGTTGTTTTCTTTATGCCTTTTAAAATTATTGTTATGTTATTATAAAAAAGAGGGGTGCTACGGTTAATATGTTTAGGATGAGAGACTTGCTTTGTCTCCCTCTTGTATAGAATAAATGAATTGGTGTTTCAAGCTTTGCTAATAACTAAACCTCAATAAACTATTATCGATAACATGTTGAAAATAAGAATACATTAAATTCAACGATAAAGGGAATGCTAAGAACAATAACCCAACATTGAAGAACACTTTAAATTTAACTTGAGAAAAGCAGAATAAAAGGTCAAAAGTTATTGCCAAGGCAGGTAAAGAAAAAACAAAAAGAGAAAAGAGAATGAAAAAGAGAATATTGAATTACACCATGTCTTTTAGTATCTGTAATGAAACCTCATTTTATAAAAAATATTACCAGGATTAGTATGCCTTCAAGATACATTATCCATCAAAATGAAGACTTTTAGGTTGCTTTATTAGCCCCTATTAAAGACAAAACAAAATGAAAGAACTTCAAATGATAAATGATGGACGGATAGTTTTAGTATTTCCCTTTAAATTTAAAATTGACAATGAAAGGAATGACATGGTTATGGAGCTTCCTGGAACATTAAGTGATTAGAAAAATATCATTAAAATGACTAGCATATTTTTGTGTCATTTCTTCTACAAAGATAGCAAGAGAAAGATAATTAATTAATATTTGATGGTGATCTTAGGTCTTTAAAACCCTTAAACATCTTTTAAGTCTATGAATTTTCTTTTCTTTTATAGCCATAAGCCATAGCCTTACCACGTGTTCTTAAACTCATTTTTATCAAGCAAGTGATTTGTACTCATAAACGGTGCTCTCAAAACTCGTAGAGCTTTTCCATAAAGTTTACAACTTCACAAACTAAGTTACCGCCTGATATGCATGTTGGTAACGTAAAGATGAAAATGAGATAAATTTTCAATTAAGAAATGTCATTAGTAGTCATGACATGAATAGAAGATGAAGGATCTAAACATATATGATGTGAAACACAATCCATGATCCATTCAGAATGTGACATGCCCGAAGTACTATGAGGTACTTGACCTACAAAAGAAAAAAATGAACACAACTTGTGGCTGTGAGAAGATAAACTTCTAAAACTACTTAGTTAGAGTACTATGATCAATTAAGGAACCATATGAGACTACCGTTGTATTATTTTGGTGTGATGATTAGTAACCCTAAGGTGTCTATAAACATTGGATTGTGATCGATTGCTAGGTTTTCAAGCTTGGTCTTGTTGTCTTATTTTAACGACAATAAGCCTTACAATTACCTTTCTACTTATAAAAACTGCACTTGTCGAAGGCAACCCTTATATGAGGCTTGTTTCAATTAATAGAGAATTTATTTGGAAGATGTTGTTAATATAAAAGGATTAAAGAGAATTCTCTTTTATGAAGAAGAATGGATATGTATTTCCTTAGCCAATAACTTGTTGACAACTGAATCAATAGAGAAGAGTAGAGAACGATGCAAAATTGAACTTTTAAGTCCTTCAAAATAACTGTGAATTGCCATTAAAAATTGTACCAATCTTTTTTGCTCTTTATGATTAATATAGACACCACAGACCTTTAATTATATTTATTCTAGCAAATAGCTTGTATGTTATTGATGCGAATTGTCCCTAGAAACACCAGTAAGGACCCATTACATGTTTAGGAGCTCGATTCGTGGTTTTGAAGGTTTCACTCAAGTCATAATTGCAAGAACCATTGAAGTATTTATGTGTAGGAGGGGTCCAGCCTGACTTTTTGTGGGCCATGAAGTGAGGACAGCAAATGAGCTACAAGAATCCTACTACAACTTGGAAACATGGGAGTGATAGGCTGGATGGAAGACAATAAATAAACCTTATGGGTTTTATTTAAGTTTGTTAGCTACAACCCAAGGCTTGTTTGGGCTTAATTAATACTATGTTTTCAGCTAGGATCCAATACTTGCTTGGATTAAGTCATGGACTTTTCAATTTAGGATTTTGGGTCAGTTTTTAGTGGACCTCTTTTAAGTCCACATAAGAGGTCCATTAGGATTAGTTTTTAAAAGACTATTTAAACTCATGTTAGCTAAATTTCGGCAACCATTGATAAAATTTAATTCTGAACTTTTCAGTTTATGCGTGAGAGGGATTCTTGCATTCTTTAGTTCTTGAACGAACTGAATCTTTCGTGGCGCCATTCTACTCATTTCAATAGTGCTGGTGCCTTTGGGCAGGTTTCCATTGTGTCACACTCCTATCAGACCTATTTCAGCTTTCCGGGATCAGATCTCATTCTTGGTTGTGGGTTGCATGACCACGTGATCACGAGGTTCGCATCAGGTGGTATCAGAGTTAGGCTTTGAAACAAGGTCATATCATTTTGTTATTTTCATGTTTTTATTAGTGTTCCTTGAAGTTTTCCAGTGTTTGTGTTCATCTCCTTGTTCTTCGTGACAGCTTCATCTAATAAAAAAAAGGAGAGGTTATATTTCATCCTTTTCTGTCTCTTCATTTCAGTATATTAAGAGAAAAAAATAGAACAAAAAGAAAAGAAAGAGAGATAGAGGCATTATTTGACATTTGAAGAATAATTGAAATCTTGCCACAAAAAAACACTATTATGGGGTAACATAAGTACACCACATCGGAATCAATTGAAAATTCATATTCCATCTATTGGGGTTAAGATAGAATCATATGTCAAATTTGAGCTTATTCTAATATTTATTTCTTGAGGTTTATTTCGAGATTTATTTCTGCCGTAGAAACACTACTTTAGTGAACCCTTAGAAAAACACTTTAGAATCAATTGAAACTTTACAATCAGTGTCTTGGGGTTGATATCACATGATATATTTAATTTGGGCTTATTTGCATATCGTATACTATAGGTTTCAATTGGAGGTTCATTTCTGCCGCAAATTGATTACACAAGGGGTTGAGTAACTAGAAGTACGAGAATGACCTATAATTTGATTTTTATTTTAAGTTTAGTATTACAATACTAAATATTGAATTTGAGGTCATTTTGAGGTTGTTTGTTCTGGGTTTCAATTCTGTTACGTAAAAATTGTGTAAGAGGTTAGATTCTGCTCAAGTCTCAAAAAGTAATCCTTACTGTTTAGTTTTGTCCAATTCTCTATTTTGTTTTTCTATTTTAGGATATCTAGGAGTCAAGTAATTTTTTTTCGCTAGTATTTTCTTCTGTTTTATTTCATGTCTTCGTATCGTCCGCAATTCGTACGAATTTGCATTGCTACTCGTGAAATCGTAATCATAGTTTTGTTTTGTTTTCAATATTTTTATTGCTTCTTGAGTCTAAAAATCATAATTAGAGTGCGCTGTGAAGGCTACTGACTTTGAGTTGTTGATTTTAGTTCTGAAAGAACCAAAAGAAAGCAAGTTGTGAGGTAAAAGGCATAGT
Organism: Salix udensis; assembly: GCA_029204005.1. NCBI lineage: Eukaryota > Viridiplantae > Streptophyta > Magnoliopsida > Malpighiales > Salicaceae > Salix > Salix udensis. The sequence continues at coordinate 6,028,800 of CM055025.1, forward strand.
GAGCTTATTAAAGTGAAAAGCCTTGATTTTTTTTTGTGATACACGAGAGTTGTGAGGTAAAAGGCGTAGTGAACTTATTAGATGAAAAGCCTTGATTTTTTTTGTGTGATACACGAGAGTTGTGAGGATATATTTTTTTGCTACTAACCACATTTTGCAGATTCAAAGGATGTCTGAAAATAACGAATCAACAATACAAAATGATGATGTAGCATTCCAATTACGAGTCATGGGTTAGCAACTTGAGTTTTTGTTAAGGACATATAAAGATCTGAAAGATGAGGTGAGGTCGAAAAAGCAACAAAATAGTGGGTCTGATCGTCAAGGAAATACAGTCCGTATGGTTGTACGAAATAACATATTTGATTTTGAAGAGTATGTTGATGAAAACACAGATGTGGGCAAAGATGACTATGGTTTTGCATTTGTTGACCAAGGAATCAAGTTTGGACAGAACATAGCTAGGAGGAATGTGAATTTCCGTGGCATGGGGAATTATGAAGATATGGATGGGGACACCATGAAACTGAAAATTCCGAACTTTCAAGGTAAAAATGATCCTGAGGCTTACTTGGAGTGGGAGAAAAAGGTAGATTGGATTTTTGATTGCCATAGTTATTTTGAACGCAAAAAAGTGAAATTGGTGATGATTGAGTTTACAGAGTATGCAATGATTTGGTGGGATTAGATTGTAATGAGTAGGAGGAATGGGGAGCGACCTATTCAGACTTGGGGTGAGATGAAAGTCTTAATGAGGAGACGATTTGTGCCAAACCACTATTAGAGAGACTTATACCTGAAGCTCCAAGGTCTAAATCAAGGCTATAAGACAGTAGATGAAAATCACAAAGAGATAGAGATAGAATGATTCAGGCCAATGTTGTTGAGGATAGAGAAGCCACGATGGCTAGATTTCTTAATGGGTTGAATCGGGACATTGCCAATGTGGTAGAACTACAGCACTATGTGGAGCTAGAGGACATGGTGCACATGGCTACGAAGGTAGAGAGACAACATAGGAAGGGACATGTTCGGTCAGGGTTAATTCGGGTTCTTCATCATCTTGGAAGATGAATTTGAAGAGAGAGGGTATTGTCCAGCCAAGATCCTTTGTTCCTTCTAAAATTGAACCATCAACGGCTAACGTTGATGTCCCTACTGGTGCCAAAGGTAAATCTGAAACTCAGCCTATACGTACTCGTGATGTTAAATGTTTTTAGGTGTCAAGGGCACGAACATTATGCTTTGGAGTGTCCAAACAAGAAAACAATAATGATTAGAGATGATGGTCATATGGAATCTGAAAGTGACAAATCTGATTGCGAATGCATGCCACCATTGGAGGATAGTGATGGGGATGAGTTAGCATTACCAGTTGCGGAGTCCTTGGTTATAAGACGTACACTTTAGGTTCAAGTCAAGGAAGATGAATCTAATTAACCAAAGAGAGAATATCTTCCATACGCGCTGTTACGTACATAGCAAGGTGTGTGGTTTAATTATTGATAGTGGAAGTTGTGTTAATGTTTGCAGTACCACCCTTGTTAGTAAACTGAATTTGAGTATTGTTAAGCATGTGAAACCATATAGATTGCAATGGCTGAATGATAGTGGTGAAGTGAAAGTGACTAGGCAGGTTGTGGTTTCATTTTCGATTGGAAAATATGTTGATGAAGTTTTGTGCGATGTGGTACTAATGCAAGCAAGTCACATCTTGTTGGGGAGGCCATGACAATATGATAGGAAGATAGTTCATGATGGGGTTAAAAATAGGTATACCATTGTAAAAGATGATAAGACCATCACTCTTGTACCTCTTACACCCAAACAGGTGTATGATGATCAAATAAAGCTAAAATGTGAGCATGAGGCGATGGGGAGAGAAAATCAAGGTGAGGAGCATGGGGAGAGAAAACCATCAGATTTGTCCAGAACTCAAACCTCTACAACCAATCCCGCCACCCATCCAAACACAAACAAATATTCGACCAACACTCCAAACAAATCAGACCATTCATCCACTACTCAAAAACACCCAAATCTGGCCGAGAGTAAAGGTAAGACAAAAGGAGAAAAGAAAGTCAGGAAAAGTGATGAGAATTGTGTGGAAAAACTAAAAAAAAAACCTAATTTTTATGCTATAGAGGGTGAGGTCAGATCTGCATATTTCGCTAACAAGCCAATGATTTTACTTATGTACAAAGAGGCTTATTGTAATACTAATGATTTTGATCATATGGTGCCTAGTGCTGCTATTTCTTTGTTGCAGGAGTTTGATGAATTTTTGTTCCCCGACGATACTCCAAGCAGATTACCACCATTGCGGGGGATAGAGCATCAAATTGATTTCGTACCTAGAGCTTCAATTCCTAATCTACCAGCTTATAGAAGTAATACAGAGGAAATGACAGAGCTTCAAAGGCAAGTTTATGTGCTAATAGATAAGGGATATATTCATGAGAGTATAAGCCTGTGTGCTGTACCCGTGCTCCTCATGCCTAAGAAGGATGGAACATTGAGAATGTGTGTTGAATGTCAAGCCATCAACAACATAACGATTTTGATTCTAGGTCGAATCCTTTCGAGGAGAGAGGGGATGCTGCGAACCAGCCCAGAAATACCAGCAAGGGACAATTACATGTTTAGGGGCTTGATTCGTGGTTTTGAAAGTTTCACTCAAGTCATAATTGCAAGGACAATTGAAGTATTTATGTGTAAGAGGGTCTAGCCCGACTTTATGTGGGTCATGAAGTGGGGACAACAAATGAGCCAAAAGAATCCCACTACAACTTGGAAACATGGGATTGATGGGCTGGATGGAAGACAATAAATAAACCTTATGGGCTTCATTTAAGTTTGTTAGCTACAACCCAAGGCTTGTTTGGGCTTAATTAATACTTTGTTTTCAGCTAGGATCCAAGGCTTGCTTGGATTAAGTCATGGGCTTTTCAATTTAGGATTTTGGATCAGTTTTTAGTGGATCTCTTTTAAGTCCACATAAGAGGTCCATTAGGGTTAGTTTTTAAAAGACTATTTAAATTCATGTTAGCTAAATTTCAGCAGCCATTGATGAAATTTAATTCTGAACTTTTCAGTTTATGTGTGAGAGTGATTCTTGCATTCTTTAGTTCTTGAACGAACTAAATCAGACTTATCGAAGATTAAGTGGCTTCGTGGCGTCATTGTACTTATTCCAATAGTGCTGGTGTCTTGGGATAGGTTTTCATTGTGTCACACTCCTATCAGACCTATTTTGGCTTTCCAAGATCAGATCTCATTCTTGGTTGTGGGTTGCGTGATCACGAGGTTCGCATCAGTTATTCTCCAATTGATACTGCTTTATAGAATTTGATTGAGTGAATGACCTTTGCTGATAATGCCAAACTTCCTTTGTTGTCTCATACTCTAACAACTATGTATGAATTGCTCAACAAAATTGTTAATCAACTAATAATCTTTGCATTGTTTGCTTCCTACGCATCTATCAAAGCAACATAACCCTTATCAGTATTTTTAGGTTTCATAGGAGTTCTACTAACATATCCCCACATATGTTTTTCCTCTAAAAATAATTATCATCACAATATGAATAATTTTTTCCATCCAACCTCACACTTATAGACTAAATTGAATTATCTACTTCAACAACCATAATGAACAAAGCAAAGAAAAAACAAAATGCACATAAAATTAAAGGAAATACCGGATTGTAGAAACCAAATAAATTATATGATCACTCTAAAAAAAAGGCTGTATATAGGCTAAAGAAAATATACTATTAAACCCTTAATAAATAATAAAACAAAATAACCTCATTGTCTTAATAAAATCTTTTACTAATGGACAATCAATTAACTATATTGTGACAATAAAACATGTCATGTTGTATATAATCCAATTCAATATGATAGTACAAAACATTTAAGGGTAAACATATTTTTTATTAAACAAAAATTAAAAATAATAATTATGAAGTTGTATAAGATTAGATCTACTGATCTACATTCTCACCAAAATAGTTTCAAATTGAGTGTTCTTAAAGTGTTAAATAAATTGGACATATGTGATATCTATTCGTCAACTTGAAAAAAAAGTCGAGATTTCTTATAGATTTAATAGGGATTGTACAATTCAGATTGAATATTTGTTTTCCGGATCTAGAGTAAATTTATTATAATTAGTTTTATGTGTATATATATATATGTATGTATGTATGTATGTATATATGTATTGATTTTTTTTTCAATAAAAACCTGAACGTTTTATTTTAAAAAATATAACTATTAACCAAAATGAATTAATATAATTTATTTTTATCCCACCATAGATGGTATTCTGCCTAGATTAAAAATAAACCATAAAAGGCTAATTTGAAAATTGCAACCAATGGTTAACAACCGACGTTCTCAACACAAATATAATTTACGATCTGCCTTATGGTAGCAATCATCGACCAAATCATCGGGTTTCTCAACTGAGTTTCGGTCATTATTTTTTTATGTATAAGTGGTGCCTTCAGATTTCTCCAAAGAAGCCACCCTTTGTACGCCGAGCTATACTTCGTTTTGTTCCCTAGTTGAGGTTACAGCGACATGAAATCAACGCCGTATGAAAATATCTTCAATAGTTAGCATGTTCCAGACCGGAGTAACTTGGTTCAAAACTCATCTATTTGTCAAGCAGATGGCGTTGATTGATGATGGTGGAGAATGGCAAATAATCACGTTTTCGGTTATTTTTTTATTTTATTTTATTTTTTGGCATTTAAATTGCCTGGTCTTTATATTGATCCTGTATATCTTGTTCGCATATGATGCTTGTGTCAATTTTCTTTAAATAAAATTAATTAAAGGATAACTAATATTATTACCGGAATTAATTGTTTTATTGACAGACAATATTACAATGCAATTTCCATCCATATTTGTTTTCTTGACAAATACACATGTGGGAACTATCTATTGGTAAAATATTTGTCAGTAATTTAGCTTTGGTCGCTAACTCCATTGATAGCGTCCTCACCTATAAAAACACTAACTGTAACTATACCGACGAACACATCGATTATAATTTCATCAATGAGATTGTCGGAATATATCATCGGTGATTCCATCGTTAATATTTCATCGGTGATTCCATCAATATATTATGTTAGTATAGTCAATGGTAATAGTGATATTTTGAGTAAATTCCATCTAACTCTCTAAGAAGACTAACGAAATGCTTTATTAGTATAACCACCGGTAAAAGTGTTAGTTTTAGTTTTTTTTTGCTCAATTCTCTAAAAAATACTGATGGAAATTAAATTAAAAAGGGTGATCCATGTACTCCTTTTACATCTCGTGATCCTAACCACTGTCCCCTTTCACCTCCTCCTCCAGCACCGCTTATTTTTTAGATTTATAGTATTTAAATTTTGAATGTTAAAAATTTAATAATTTGTAATCAATATAATCCACCCATATTGCCTTTAAGATGTATGGCAGCTTGAATTCCTTCCAGACTCCCATGTTTGTCTAGTCTAGAAGCTCTCTTACTTGTGTATATTTGTTTTGTTTTTTCCCATGCCTCGTAATCCTATACAATATAAATGAATTATTTGTTAGTAAATGAAAATAAAATTGTGGTATTTGTAAGAACAATGAAATACCAACATTGTAAAAATTATCTAGTTACAATATGATTCTCCTACATCCTTCACGCATCATCATCATTAGCATTCCCCTAATCAAATTTTCCCTTGGAGTAAATTTTTTCTAAAAGATAAATTTCATTGTTTTGATATAGTAAACAAATTAAAATAATAATAATTTAACTTCATTCTAACCTTAAACCTTGTATATCATGCATCGACCCACAATTTTCATTTAGGATTTTTAGAGATTTGACTCTATTGAAAAAATAGAATCTTCGTCGATGATTTAAATGTTATTGTTATTGTTCTCATGACCTCAATATTTGTAAGCCTGGGATGTTATTTTCTAGATGAACTTATCTTTTAAAAACATTATAAACAAATTTAATCATGAAAACAAAAAAAATAAAAACCTACATTGAAAGGTCACCCTTCCATTAGGCCTAGTACTTGCGGGTAATTGGATCTCACTATTAAAGGACACCCCTTCAACCTTGCGACAACACCTTCGACAACCCTGCATCATGAATCGATGCATGTGCCCCAATACTTGTTCGCATAGATACCTAAAAACTCATGGTCCTCAAAATTACTGCCAGGAGAATTAGCAATGATCTTGTGCTCACGTTGTGCTATGGATTTTCCCTTAGTTGTTTACATAAATTAACGGATATTCAAATTACATGGTTCCTTGATTTAAATTTTTTTTGGCAGCCCCTCCTTTATGTGGGAGACCACCCAAAATTTACAAACCAACCTATGCATTTCATATATGCCACAAACCAATTGATTCAAACAATTTTGCATAATTCAATTTCATCAAATATTTTTTATTTTTATGTTATAATATTTTTAAATTAAACCTAAATTTGGAAAAATATATTCTAAAATTATAAAAAATAAAAAACAAATAATCAAAAAATAATGACAATAATAATTTAACGAGAAACCTTATTTTCTCTATTTAATCATTTATTGAACAAAACTTTGACAATTAATAATATTCGAAAACATTATTGAAATAATACCACAACATACAATAATAGAAAATTAAATTAAAAAATAATGCAAACAACACAAAAATAATAATGCACTAATAACAATTAATAACTTAACAATGAATTAATTAACACAAGAAAAATTAACTAGCTTAAAAATATAAATTATTAATTCATTAACACAAGAAGATTTAATTAAACATAATGCAAAAATCACACACCATAACCATCAATAACAATTTTTTTTTAAATACCGCAATAAAAGAAAAGAAGATGAGAAGAGAAAGAAAGACATACCTTGCACAAATAAAGGAGAAAAAAGGATTAAACAAGAAGAATACTTAAAGTTTGGGGGGGGGTTGTCTATTAGAGAGAGAAGGGGAAAGATGAAGAAGATCTCAAATGTCCATGTTTTCTGCTTGTGCTCTTTTATACTATGTTTATCGATGAAATCACCAAAAAATAATATAATATTAATATTGTTAATTATTCTATTGGTGATTTAAATTAAAAATTGTCACTTTCGCAAAAGAATTCCAAAAAACCTCCAAATATTACCAATGACATTTCATTTCATCGGTAATGTCATTTGTAGCAATAATAACATACCAATAGAAAAACTACATCGATAATACTATATGTGATGTGTGAAATGAACAGTTGCAATGGAGAAGGGGAACAATTTTCATGTAAACTGGAAAATATTGACAAAATTAATATGTCCGCAATACCATATGAAATAAAATATAATGTTTTTGGTATATTTATGGATTTAAAGACTTGAATTAAAAAATTAGACCAAAAGACTTGGAAAGGGTTAATATTTGGAAGTTATGTTTTCTTAATATGAGATTTGGGAAAACAAGTTAAAAAAACTTCTTAGCCAAACAAGGACTATATATTGTAAGGCTAAGGTTTCCAAACATACTAACCTCATGCTAGTGTGCAATACTTAATTGTCCATCAGTCAGTAAGAGAGCATGTTAGAAAAGCATGCAATCTTTAATATGTTTAGTGGAGCATGATTATAATTTTCTTTTGATAATAATAGTATATATAACAAATATGATAGTTTTAGTGATAAATTATAATTCAAAATTACCAAAACATTAATGTATAAATAGAAAAGAAAAACAAAGAGAAATGAAAGACAACAACAAATGATACAACAAAAAAGAACTTTATGATCGATCGTATTAGTAAATCTAATCGCATGTAAATGAACTCTTTTTTAGCTGATTTCAGCCATAAAGGTAGACGATGAATAAATCCAACATTTCATATAGAAAACTCAAGATTTTTATCCAACCAAATACCCCACATGATACCATAGGCCAAAAGTGAAGATAGTCTTACATTGATACTTCCATTTAATTATGACACTCCATTGAATCAGGAGAAATTCTAAAGAGCTTGCCATACATCATTTTAGACCTATCCATTCATTAAACGACTTCATATCTTTCAAGTTTCATAAATAGTGAGGGGAAATAAGTTGAACAATTTCTCTATCAAAATTACAAAACGACAGCCTATAAGATCAATGTCTATTAAATTTATTATAACAAACAAGTCCCAAATACATATTTTTTCCATGAAGTAGTAATCATATGAAAACTTTGATTTTTTGAGGAGCCATATTTTCCATGGAAAAAAGAGGGAAAATAGTACACACTAGGGTATGCAATTCTATTAATCAAGGTGTTGCATGATTTGACAATGAATTTCCTATTTTTTTCAATACTCTAATGTTTGGAGTTTTCATGTTGTTGTTGCAAGCATGCTCCATTTAGCTTTATAAGAAGATTAAGTTGTTCAAGCTCCCGAGATCTTATAGGTCTTTTCCAATATAGATTTTGAGACCAACATTTCTTATTCTAGAATCCCATCTCTAAAGCTATAGTTGTTGGACTTGTAAACAGAACAAATAGTTAAGGACTAGACACTTAAGAATGTCAGTTATTAACCACCAGTCTGTCCAAAAACAAATAGCATTCTTATTACCCATGTTATAATGGATGTGATGTGAACCTCATGATCATGTGATCATGCAACACACAATCAAGATTGAATCCAATATTAGAAAGCTAAAAGATATCTAATAAGAGCGTGACACAATGAAAACATTTCCTTAGAGACTAACACTATTGAAATTTATTTGAATGACACCACAAAATCAGTTATACCTTAGTAAGTCAAATTTCATATTTGTTCCAGTAAAAAAAAATGTTGCATCACACAAAACACAAGTTTATTTCATAAATTCATGGCTGTTAGCTTTGTAGAATACAAAACACTTATAAAATGCTATAAATAACACTTATATAATGCTCCACTTATAAATTTAATCCAAATAAGGAATCATAAACCAAAACGTAAGAGGAAAATGATAAAAATCTAAAATTAATATCGTAGATATGTTAGAATTGAATTTGTCACCCTTAAGAAATTCCAAATAGATTAGGAAATCTAATATGAATATGAAATTACTTTACATGGACAACTAATGAAGAAAATCTCTCTTTTTTATACTTGCCAATTAGTTTCCTTCTTTTATTCTCCTAATAGTAAAGGAAATATTAAGGAAATAATGAAAAACATTTCCTTGACTTTTAGGCGAATACTTCTATTGATTAAAGTCCTTGCAGAAGTGAAAAATCAACCTCAAACACATATGATTTGATCCCAATATTTTAATTAACTTAAGTCAACTTGAATCTTATCTTACCCAAACTCATATTCATTAATATGGACCAAATCATACCCAAAATACACTCCAAATAAACTTTTTTTGCTATCTAAAAATATCTCATGCATATAAGAACCTCCATCTCACCAAATGCATTCTTAAGTAAGAACTCATACTGAAAAATCCAAGGTTATTGAACCGTATCAACAATCAATCTCGAATACATAACTGAATGTTCACCAAAAATGATCCAAGGCTAAACCTAAATTGTATCATTCCTTCCCTCTTCAACAAGATTTATCTTCGGATTTTAAATAGGCTCATTAGCGATTTCATTAACCTCTTATTTAATCCTTCGTAATGCTTTTATTACTAACACATTTCTCAAACAACATTATATAAAAGTAGTGACCAATAAGAATTTCATATAAGCATCTCATAATCCTTTTAGCATGAGTCAATAAATTGTAGTCATTAAGTATAAAAATCAAAGTGTCATTTGCATATCAAAGATAACTAAGGTATTCACCATTTAAATATTCAATACCATAGTAAGAGAAATATAGTAAAAACTACTTGATTAAAAAAACTATAGCTTCAACTAAAAAGTCTATAGTGTTTTCATGTGAAAAATTCTATATATTTTTTATTATATTTTCTACCACCTATGACCTGTTCTTGTAAAAAATAATTTTATTTTTTTTTGTGATTTTTTTTAAAGTCAGTTAGTTAGTGCACTGAATTAGGATACTGATCATGGATTTATTTTAAAATATATATATATATATATATATATATATATCAATATGGATGCACGAAAACTGAAAAATCTATTAAAACCAAAAAAAAGAAAAGAGACAGATGCTTTATTTAAGGAACATATACGTACGTCCACGGGATTATTTTCTTCCTAAGCAAAGGGGTTTGTTCCCTTTTTGTAAATTTTAAGGTTCATATATATATATATATATATATATATATATATATATGTATGAATTTTTTATTAAATTCTACTAAAATATCGAAATTATGAACGGTACGTTCTTAAGGTTCTTGTCAAGAAAGTTGATTCAAGAATACCTCCTATCATGTAATAAAAGAAATTATCATTCCAATCAAGTCAACTCATCCTACCCTTTCCCCCGCCGGCCTCCTCCGTCCACAAAATAAAATATGTAAACAAAAACTAAGTCAATGCATCCCCTGAGAGACGTAGAGCACCTTGTAAGTTTATTAACTATTTAGACAAATCTACAAAAGCAAATTGATACGGCATGCCTATAGAATTTAGGATGTCTCAAAGGTTTTTTGTTAATTAATCAAAACCAACAATGGCCGACTATAAATGGAGACACTCACCCCTCCTTTCGTCTTCACTGATCATCACCATCCTCGAGCCTTATCCTACTTTCATCTTCTTAAATTTTTTCAAAAATAAAAATAAAATTATGGCGAAAAGTGGATCAACTCCAATCCATCTCATAGTTATGTTACTGGTGACATATTTTTTGTGCACTGTAGGAAAATCAAATGCATTGGCATGTCCACTACCACCTGAACTAGCAACTAAGCTTCATGTTGATCAAGTAGCCGTAGATTCAGCATCTAGCGACTATGGTAACATAGTCCATAGCAAGCCAGCTGCTGTTCTTTATCCATCATCCATTGAAGATATTCAAAGACTTGTAAGATCCTCGTACAATTGTCCCATTCCTTTTGGTATATCTGTTAGGGGAAATGGTCATTCTGTTAATGGTCAGGACATGGCTCGTGATGGGGTCGTAGTGGATATGAAAAGTTTGAGAGAAAATAAACATGGGATCAAAATTAGGGTTTATAAAAACCATTTATTTGCTGATGTTGGAGGTGAGCAATTATGGATTGACGTGCTCCATACCACCGCAGCGCAAGGACTTTCACCGGTATCGTGGACCGACTTTTTGTACCTAAGTGTCGGTGGCACGCTTTCTAATGCTGGAATCAGTGGGCAAACATTTCTTCATGGTCCTCAGATTAGCAATGTTTATGAACTGGATGTTATAACTGGTATGTCTCCCTTGTGTTTTCTCTTTTGTTTTTTGTTTTTTTCTTTCAATAAGAAATAGGCCTAAAAAGAAAAGAAAAAAAGGGTTTATATACGTGATAGCCTTGTGTTTTTTGTTCTTGATTCAGGAAATGGGGAGCTTGTGACCTGCTCTAAGAGAAACAATTCAGATCTATTCGATTCTGTTCTGGGAGGTTTAGGCCAATTTGGAATTATAACTAGAGCAAGGATTGGTTTAAGGTCGGCACCAGCAAAAGTAATTATACACAAAGGCTCTCTTTCACATTAACAATTTTCCCCAAAATAACTTTGGTCAAATCTTAAATATATGAATAGGTCCAAAAACAGTATACATACAAAAATGCTCTCCATGTGCCTAACATGCGGGGATTTTCATTTGCAGGTGAGGTGGTCACGGGCATTTTACAGTAATTTCTCTGATTTTATTAGAGACCAAGAAAGAATAGCGAGGGGTAGTCAAAGAGATGTAGCCAATTATTTGGAAGGTTCACTTGTGCTGGACAATGGCACTCCAACTGAGTGGATAACCTCCTTTTTTCCCCCAGCCCTACTCCCTCGAATTATGTCACTCGTCAGAAAAACACGGTATCATCTATTGCCTCGAGCTCACCAAGTACTACTTCGTAGATGATATAGCGAGCGAAATAGACCAGGTAATGAAGTTCACTACTATGTCTTACAAGGTTAATCACATGATCACTCGAAAACTTCAAGAATATTCAGAGATTTTCTTAGTAATTAAAAATGGGGTTTTGTGATATTTCAAAAGATGGTAATGTAATTAGCATGGTTTTAAAACATAATTAACATGTTTTAAGTGTAGCCATTATTCTATGGGATTTGCAACGAACATTTTATAAACCACATCAGCTGACATTTTACAGGATTTGCAACAAGTATTCAAAGACTTTGCTCACGTTCCTGGCTTCATCGATGCAAAATTTGTCTCCCATCAAGATTTTTTGACGAGAGTCCCGAATGTTGAGAATGAATCACTGACACACCCATGGCAGAATCTATTTATTCCCAAATCTCGAATTTCAGATTTCAATTCAGGTGTCTTGAGAGAGATTGTTCTTAAGAGAAATATCACCACAGGACCTGTCCTCTTTTACCCTTTGAACCGACACAAGTAAGGACCCTAAAAGAGTATATATATCCTAATATCTATATATATACTACTTCACAATCATAAGAGTTTTCCTTAAAATTTCAGATGGGATGCCAAGTCGTCTGCAGTTATACCAGATGAAGAAATCTTTTATACCACGTCGTTTTTGCACACAGGCGGGATTGATAATTGGCAGGTCTATGATGATCAAAACAAAGCAGTCGTTCGATTTTGTGAAGAAGCCGGTATCAAGATTGTGAAATATCTTGCTGATTATACAACCATAGAAGAATGGATTAAGCATTTCGGCTCAAAATGGACAACCTTTCGAGAGAGGAAAGCGCAATATGATCCAAAGAATATCCTATCGCCAGGGCAAAAAATATTCAATGGCATTTAGTGTTTACATTTCGTGTCATAATCATGTACATAAATAAATATCAGTTTTCTTTTATGTTTTTTATTTCTTCACTTCTTGTGAAAGCAGAGGAGGAGAACAGTGATATATAATTTCCATCATGATGTAAGACCCGATATTACTTTTGGCGTCTTGAAGCCGTTCTGTATAATGAAGGAGACATGAGAGCTACACTTGTAATTTCATCTCTCTCTCTCTCTCTCTCTCTCTATATATATATATATATATATATATATGAGAACTACACTTGTACTTACCGATGAATTCTAGCAACAGAATAATATCGTTGCTAATTTTGCAACTGATTGTATTTTGCAATGAACAATTCATTGTAGATGTGTTAATTTGTTTTAAATCTGTAATGGATAATTCGTTACAGATGTGTTTGTTTTAAATCTACAATGAAAAATCTGTTGTAAATTTGTTTGTTTTAAATTTATAATGGATAATCCATTGCAGATGTGTTTATTTAAAACTTGTGATTTATATAAACAAAAATCCTCTTCGTTAATAATTTATTATTGTTTCTCTCTTTCCTCTCTTCCTTATTTTCGAGTTAAGAAAAAATACACCATGGCTGATACACATGGTGTATTACATTCGTTGTAGGTACTCATCTTTTTTGTTTTTTCTTCATTTAATTCTATTTTGCTCCATCTTTTCCTTATAATTTCTCTCAAAAATTTAGAACTACACTTGTGTTGCCCTTGCGTGTGAACTACAATAAAGAGAGCAAACCAGTTCTGATAGACTTTATTCAAAACCGTTGCCACCCAAAAACAAGTGCTAAGTTTCAGATCAATGAGTAAACTGATACAAAAGAAGAGATGTTTCTTGCTCGGAGCCTAAAAGCACTAAGCTCCGCTTAAACAAATGAGAGTTTTCGGTGGAACTGATGAACCATGCGAGCTTATAGTACCTGCTACTGCTAGCGCGGCTATGCATGCAGTGGAAGGAAGGAGCCTGATCAATCTACCCTCTTCTCTCTCTCTCTTTTTATCCAAGGGGGGAGTGCAGTTTTAAATTGGAAATCTATGGTACGGGCCTTTCCTTTCAAATGACAAATGTCTCTTCCAAACTGCCCCCCGCCCGATCAAGCACTGGATGTTGGATCTCCGTAAGAAGAACTGCAATTGCTAAAAAGTAAAATTGGTGAATATAATTATTAACTCGGCAACGAAAAGAAACATAATTAAATAAAATAAAGCACTTATTATATCCTTAATTCGTGATGAATTGATGTACACTTCTCAATGTTCATTGGTACTTCTTTTATTTCTTTTTGTTATAAACAAGTCGCAGTCCTAATTTGTTTGATGAAAAAACCTTGGATTTTAAAACATAATTGAAAAACAAGAATACAAGTAATAATCCTAGTTGTTTGATCACCTATCTATCAATGTTTGTATGAAAAATCGATTGATGAGCAACGGGTTTTCTGTTGCTCATTTAAATTAGTATTGAATTGAAGAGGTGAACCGGTCGACCACTTGGAAGACAACCTGAACCGGTCGACCGATCCAATCCAATCTTCAAGTCCGAGAATCCAGAATCCAGAATCCTGCTGATACAAGGAAAGCTGATGATACAAGGAAAGCCAGCATACGAGAATCCTTCTGCAATTAGAAAACATCTAGTTAGAATTATTATGTAAATAGTCTTCTAGCTGTCATTACTATATTTCCTAATTAAGAGGATTTATACTCTGTATATAAGCATTCCTCTGCAACGAGCAAAGACATAATAACGAAATTATTCTTGCTCACTTTTTCTTCATGGTATCAGAGCTGGTATCTAATTTCCTTTTGATTATTTAGCTTATGGACAATCCACTCGAAATTGATTGTGCTGATAGCACCAATACTGCATCCAATCAACCTCTCAATAGTTCAGCAGAGAACAGCAGCAGATTGTTCAATAGCATGGAAGGAGAACCAAATCCCAATCAACGTTTAGGGTCAGTGTTGCTCAATGAATTTAATTATCTTCCTTGGTCACGAGCTGTTACAATTGCTCTTGGTGGAAGATCAAAGCTTGGCTATATCAATGGCCATATCAAACCCCTTGACCCCTCTTCACAAGCATATGAAGCTTGGCAGTGTAAGGACCAACTGGTAATGTCATGGCTACTCAATTCTATGGAGAATCAAATTGCAGAGATCTTTAGCTACTCTGGATCTTCCATGGAACTATGGGAAACTGTGAAGGAGATGTATGGAAATCAGAACAATGCAGTCCGCATTTTCCAGTTAAAGAGGGATCTTTCAAATCTTCAAAAGGATGGCAAGTCCTATGTTCAATTGCTGGGAAGCATGAAGAATATGTGGAACGAACTGGCATTATATCGTCCCTTTACAACTGATGCAGCAGAATTAAGGAAACAAGAAGAGGAGGATAAGATTTTCCAACTTCTAGCCAGCCTTGGTCCAGATTATGAAGATCTGCGCAGTCGAGTTCTCATGAATGCTGACCTCCCATCTCTTACCAGCGTATGTGCTACCATTCAAAGAGAAGAGGCTCGCAGAAAGGTAATGAATTTTGAGCCTAAAATTCCATTGTCTGAATCTCGTGCTTATGCTGCCAACAGATTTCATAAGAATGATAGACCCTACAAAGGCAAACAGCCTGACTTGAAATGCAACCATTGTCATAATATTGGGCACTCGATTGGGAGATGCTGGATTCTTCATCCAGAGCTAAAACCAAACTTTGATAAAGGGAAAAGACTTCAAAGAAACTATGAGCCCAAAGCTCATATGACTGTTGCTGCCAACTGTGTATCCCGCCCCAGTAGTATTGATAATTTTTCTTCCAATCCATCAGCTCTCCTAAGTGATTTTGCCACTTATCTTAAAGAGAGGTGACACCGGTATTGATAACTTAGCCTCTACTTCCAGTTCTGTGGATCTGTCTGTGGACCTTCTTGGAAAATTTGCCAATTTCCTCACAAATTCTGCCAACATCCCGCAAGAAAACACAGAAGGTATTTTAGCTGCATTTAAAATTGCCTTAGTAGCTAGTAATGTGCATAATTTTTGGATAATTGATTCCGGTGCCACTAACCATATAACAAATAAAGTGAGCAGCTTATATGATTTCGAAGAAATTTCTTCCCCAACTCATGTGTCAATTGCCAATGGAAACCATGTCTCTGTCAAAGGACAAGGAAAAATTAAAATTCTATCTCATAATACTGCATCTTCGGTGTTATACATTCCTTCCTTTCCATTTCAATTACTCTCCATTGGTAGAATCACTAAAACTCTGAAATGTCGTGTTATTTTTTGATGCTCACTGAGTTATTTTTCAGGACCTCGCCACCAAGAAGACGATTGGTGAAGGTTTCTTTCTTCAAGGACTTTACTACCTTTCAAGTTCTTCCCAGAATAACACAAAAAATCAAGTTTCTATTTTTTCTTCTATTCGTCAAGAGCAGTCTTTATGGCACCAACGCCTGGCTCATCCTTCAGACAGTGTCCTTACCAAACTAATGCCTCAATTGGAGATCAAAAATTTTGCTTGTGACACATGTCATTTGTCTAAATCCACTAGACTTCCATTTCCAACTTCAACGTCTAGAGCTAATAGGATGTTTGATGTTGTTCACTCCGATATTTGGGGTCCAATTCTTGAGTCATTTGATGGTTACAAGTATTTTGTTTCGTTTGTTGACGATTTTTCCCGTGTTACATGGATTTATCTTTTAAAATATAAGAGTGAAGTTATGAATATTTTTCAAGATTTTCACATGATGGTCATGACTCAATTTGATACAAAAATTAAAATTCTTCGATCCGACAATGGCACCGAATACATGTCCAAAAACATGACGCATTATCTAGCTACTCATGGCATTTTACATCAGTTAAGTTGTGTTGGTACACCTCAACAAAATGGGATAGCTGAGCGTAAAAATAGAGATCTATTGGAAAAAACTAGAGCATTAATGATACAAATGCATGTTCCTAAAATATATTGGTCTCATGGAGTGCTATCTGCTGCATATCTAATCAATCGGCTACCTAGCCGAATTTTATCATTTGTGTCTCCTCTTGAAGTATTGCAGAAACAGCCACCTGATTTATCTCATCTACGAGTATTCGGCTGCACATGTTTTGTGCATCTACAATCGCAACAAAGGGACAAACTTGACCCAAGAGCTGCTAAATGTGTTTTTTTGGGCTATTCCTCAATGAAGAAGGGGTATAAATTCTATCATCCACCTTCAAGAAAATTATTTATCTCCAGAGATGTCAGATTTGAAGAAAGTCATGCATATTTCTCTCAAAATCAACAACAGGAATTGGTCGAACTATTTCCTCTACCTTGTCCAGCTCCTGTCGACGTGAGTTCACCTTCATCTATATTACCTGCTGCTGCCAACTCTGACTCTATATTATCTTTACTTGACGCAACCATTCCAGATTCTTCACCCGCTGCCATCGATTCTGAAGAAAATATTTGTTCTAATAGTGCTCATGATGATAACAGCTATGATCTGTCATCCAACATTGGACCGACTACTCATACTACTATGAATTCTGAGGGGGAAATGCCACTACCGGTTACTCATACTAGTATGGATGTTGAGGGGGAGTTAGCATCACAGCCACACAGGAATCCTACTCGAAATCGTGCTCCTCCAACACGATTACGTGACTTTGTCACATATGCAGCCAAGCATCCTATCTCTAACTCCCTCACATATCAGAATCTGTCAAGCACACACTCTGCCTTCCTTAGTGCTATTTCCAGTGTGCATGAACCACGCAACTTTCATGAAGCTAACTCGCAGGCAGAATGGAGGCAAGCTATGTATGAAGAATTACAAGCTCTTGATCAAAATAAAACATGGAGCGTGGTCAAACTTCCTAAAGGTAAGCATACTGTTGGGTGTATAAAATCAAGTTTAAATCTGACGGAACGATTGATAGATACAAGGCACGCCTTGTGGCTCAGGGATATACTCAAACCTTTGGGGTAGATTACAAAGAAACCTTTGCACCCGTTGCAAAGATGAACATCATACGCGTCTTGCTATCTGTGGCTGTGAATAACGGATGGATGATGTGTCAAATGGATGTAAAAAATGCATTCTTGCATGGGAACCTTGAAGAAGAAGTTTACATGAGATTACCTCCTGGACATCCCCAAGGTTCGGATTCCAGCTTAGCATGTCGCCTTCATAAATCTATCTATGGGCTGAAACAATCCCCTCGTGCATGGCATGCCCAACTAAGTGCAGTTCTTGAAGAGAGTGGATTCACACGAAGTAATGCAGATTCCAGTCTATTTGTTCACCTTGAACCGAAGGTCAAACTAATGGTCCTTATTTATGTCGATGATCTCATTATTGTGGGAAGTGATGGCACAGCAATCTCTCATCTCAAGGCTACTCTACAAAAACATTTTCCTATTACTGATCTCAACAATTTAAAGTATTTTCTTGGGATCGAAATGGCCTCCTCTCATAAAAGGTTGTTTCTCAATCAACGCAAGTATGTTCTTGACTTGCTTAAAGATGCAGAAATGATGGATGTTAAACCTGCTCCTACTCCATTGGATAGTAAGTTAAAACATGACACCACTAGTGAACCTCTCCGGTCTATTAACTACTATCAACATCTTGTTGGTCGTCTTATTTATCTTACGATAACACGACCCGATATCACCTACGCAGTCAGCCTTGTAAGTCAGTTCATGCATGCTCCTACAGTGTTTCACTTAAATCTTGTCAAACAGATTATGCGCTATCTAAAAGGTTCTGTTGGTCGTGGGATTGTTATGACAAATAACGGTCATACTCAAATCACTGGTTATAGTGATTCCGATTGGGCTGGAAATGTTGTTGATCGCAAATCAACCACTGGGTTCTGCATATTTGTTGGCGGTAACCTAATCTCCTGGCGGAGTAAAAAGCAACATGTTGTTGCACGATCTAGTGCAGAAGCTGAGTATCGGGCGATGGCATCTGCAGCATGTGAACTAATTTGGCTTAAAAGTCTACTACTTGATATGGGATTTTCTAGCCAGACTCCAATGACATTATTCTGTGACAATCAAGCAGCCATGCATATTGCAGCTAACCCCGTGTTTCATGAAAGAACGAAACACATTGAAGTTGATTGTTATTTTATTCGTCAACAAGTTCAGCAACAGATTATTGAAACTCATTACATTCGCAGTCATGATCAACTAGCTGATATATTTACAAAGGTTCTGACTTCGGCTCATTTTCATCAACTATTATCCAAGCTTGGCTCCATCAATCCCCTTGATCCCGCTTGAGGGGGAGTATTGAATTAAAGAGGTGAACCGGTCGACCACTTGGAAGACAACCTGAACCGGTCGACCGGTCCAATCCAATCTTCAAGTCCGAGAATCCAGAATCCAGAATCCTGCTGATACAAGAATCCTGCTGATACAAGGAAAGCTGATGATACAAGGAAAGCCAGCATACGAGAATCCTTCTGCAATTAGAAAACATCTAGTTAGAATTATTATGTAAATAGTCTTCTAGCTGTCATTACTATATTTTCTAATTAAGAGGATTTATACTCTGTATATAAGCATTCCTCTGCAAAGAGCAAAGACATAATAAAGAAATTATTCTTGCTCACTTTTTCTTCAATTAGCAATGAAATTTAGTAACGGGTTTTCCTCTGCTAATTTATCTGCATCGGATAATCTGCTGCAGATAAATTAACAATGACATATTTGCATCGGACAGTGTCAAATGCAAATTTCGTTGCTAATAATGCTTTTTAGGAACGGATTCTTTAATTATTTGTCATGGATCAATCCGTTGCTAATAGCCTCTATTTTTAGGAGTGTAAAGTGGATGCCAGGATCTCTGGCAGCCTCTAAGAAGTGAGGATTTTGAATTAAAAAAACAATAATAAAGAGCTTAGATACCATGAGAATCAAGTGGAAGTAGACTCCTAATCAGGAGCAGTAGCTCTGCCTGCACCTGGGATTGGTCTTTTAGGAGCAGAAAGCTTACCAGTATTCTTTTTAGTTTTTTGCCTCCATGGAAGCAGATGCAGTAAACCACCAAAAGCTCTCTGTTCCTTCCACCAGTTGACGCAACCTTCGCGTCAGAGTTCATCCAGCAGAATCAGCAATGATTTTAAAAATAAGAGTAACAACTAGGAGATTGGCTCCAGCAACTTCAATTGTGAGCAAAGTCTTCCATTCATCATCGGCAGGGCTCACTTCGGTTGCTATTTTGAAGAAGAAACTTTTGCTACTAATGATGTTTCGTAGCAACTTCAATTGATTGTATGCTCCTTATGATTGCTTTATGGTGCTACTTTGATCGAGAATTTTTGGAATAGTTGATGAGCTAGCAAACTCAAAAACAAAAACGGAATTGTAATTACAGATTGCATGATTTTAGATTATCTGTGTGGATTATGAAATTTCGATTTGTTAAATGATGTTTAATGCCTTGATTTCAAGATTTAGATCTTGATCAAGTCCCATCAAAAAAATAAATTTTGAACTCTACACTTTTTTTCTTACATATTTAATATTTGAATTTGTAACCTACACGCTATGTGCTTTAATCGATGTCCCTTACCCATTGATTCTATGAGAAATACCAAAACATTCGAGTTTTCTAGCATCCTTAATCAAATAACTAGGTAGCAAATCCTCAAAAACCCTAATGTCATCACGCCACCAACCCCACGACAATGAGAAATGTATTTTAATGATAATATATATATATTTTTTTTTAGAAATGTTACGTCTTTTCTCATTTTAATACATTTTAAGATGATTAGAGTTCCAAGCGCGTGGGAGATTATTTCTTTCCATATCTTATAGGTGATAAGTGTTTGTCGAGTGTTTGACAGTGTGTTTCATAAGCATTTTTGAAAAAAAAATTTATTTTTACTTTAAATTAAAAAAAATGATGTTTTTAGATTATCTTGATGTGTTGATGTTAAAAATAATTTTGTTTTAATGTATTTTAATGCATTTATGAACGACAAACACTTTCAAAAACAACTTCAACCACACTGCTAAACACGAAATTAACTGTTTTGATCACTTTAAATGGGTCATCCTATTTCAGGATTAGTATACCATTATTATTCTTATTGTCCATTATCTTTATTTTATTTTTACCAAGTCTCTCAACTTTAACATTCTATCTTTTACTCTAGTATGATTGTGTTAAGCAGTTGTATGCTTTATATGTTGATAGGCTTCATTTTTAAATGTTATTGTTAGTTTAGACTCTTCTAGGAAATCTAGGTTGGCTCTTAGTCGCACTCATTATTCTTCGGAGAGTAGTTGGTAACTGTAAGACTTACAAACCTAACTTCAGTTGGTATCATGAAGATGAATGGGGTTTTCATAGTTCATGTTTTATAAGTCATTTTATAAAGCCATAAAATCTTATTAAATAGCTCTGCTTATTCTGAATTAAATTCTCTCATCTTTTATTAACCTATTTAGTGAGAATCTATTGGTCAGCTATGTTTAACCATTAGTATAAGGGTGTAACGTCGAGGGTAGGGGTGAGCATTTTCGGTTCGGTTCGGTTTTTATCAAAAAAATAACCAGACCGAAAATTATAATTTTTTTTAAAAAAAAAACAAAAACCGAACCAAACTTATTAAAAATCGACCATTTTCGGTTCAGTTCGGTTTTTATGATTAAATAATTGAAAAAACCGAAATTTGATTCTGGGCCATTTGATGGGCTTTCTAATAGGCTTACAATTAAAATAAAAAAAGATTGATTTTCTTATAAAATACCAAAGTATTTTTAATTTTTTTACCACTAATATAAATATTATTATATTAAATTGTTAATGTTAATATGATGTTTATTAAAAAAAATTACCTTCCTAATTATTTTGTTTTGTTTAATTTAGCATGAGATGAAATAGTTAAAATTTAAATTACAGATTATTACCTTCAAAGGGCTTCAAAATAAACAACAAGCAACATCAACAAAAAACTTCAAAAAATACATCCGGTTTTGAACTAATTATCATTGATTGCTAGATTTAACTTTCCACCAAATTCTACAAAAAAAAATAATAGAAATGTTAGATTAAAAATAAGTTGATTAATAAATCATAAAATAAAAGTACAAATGTATAAGAAAAATAACCTTATTCAAGATTTTGTTGAACGTTGATGTTGGGGTAGTGTCGGTGGATTACACATTTTGGATTTGAAAGTTTACCATCTGTAATTACCAAATAAAAAAGATCAAAACATGTTAACAATATATATTTTTAAAATTTAATAAATTCACAATATATTTGCAGCATATATTCATAATAAATTTACAAATATATATTGTTTTTATACTGATTTTTCACCTCATATTCTTAACCATATCAAACATGCTCTTCTATTTCCACATGGATCAAACAAGCTAACATAGCTAACAACCTAACATAGCATACTGGACAATGGATATCCACACCCGAAAACATTTCAAATTTGTCATCTATTTTCATCAACATTAAAACATGTTCTACAAAGCTAGCATTAAAACATATCAAACATGCTCTTGTTTCCACAGAGATCAACACAAGCTAACATAACATACTGAACAATGGACATCCACACCCGGAAACATATCAAATTTGTCATCCATTTTCATCAACAATATTAAAACATGCTCTACAAAGCTAACATTAAAACATCTCAAACATGCTCTTCTGTTTCCACAGAGATTAACACAAGCTAACATAGCAAAGGGTTAGGTTAATGAGGACGACAAATATGAACAATTCATATGTATCTTTTGTTCAAGGCTTCAATTTCCAAAGAGACCAAGTACCCATGAACATTAACTAAAAAAACGAAATAAAACAGAGAAAATTATTTACTTACCCTTTATAAACAAAGGCTCCAATAAAACAGAGGTTGAGAGGCGAGAGGGAGGGAGAGAGGCAAGAAGGGGGTTGAGCCGAGAGGTGAGAGCGAGGGAGAGGGAGAGAGGCAAGAAGGGGGTTGGCGTCTAGGGTTTTTTATCAAATCAAGGGAGAGGGAGAGGGACAGAGGGGAGAGGGACAGAGGCGAGAGGGGGGGCTGGAGGCTAGGGTTTTTTATCATAGCAAGGGAGAGGGAGAGGGAGAGAGGCGAGAGGGGGGCTGGCGGCTAGGGTTGAAGAAATGAAAGATTGTAACTATATATTTATATGAAATGTTTTAACCGAACAGGACCGATGCGGTTTGGGTTAATCGGTTTTTGCCTTACAAAACCGATACCGAACCGGACATTTTTTTACAGAATATATAATCGGTTTTTTTATATGTTCGGTTCTCTCGGTTTTTTTTTTTGGTTTTCTCGGTTTAATCGGTTGATCGATTTTTTTGCTCACCCCTAGTCGAGGGTAATAATAGGAAAAACTAACCCAAAAATTATCACTGTAAATATTTGAGGAAAATATTTATAAAACCAATACAGCCTTAGAATTTCATAAAATTCAAAATGAAGTATATAAGAAGATTTAAGTAAATATATATATAAATTTAGGACTTCATACTTGTATTAAAACAAGGGATATAGACTTTTCAAATTTAAAATAAAATAAAATAAATAAATGTGTGAATAAATAGAAGTGCAAAAATGTCTGAAAAGTTAATATTGGAGTGAAACTATTAAAATTTGATATTACTTGAAATTAAATATTTGATAACTATAAAAATTACTATTTAAAAGACATAGTGGGGATTTGATAAGTTGTTGCCCGTATAAATTTGATATTACTTTTTGTGGTCGGCCATGGAGAGGCACGGAAAAAAAAAGGGAAAGCTCCATTTTTGCTTGAAGTTTGTTGAGAAATACAAGGAAAAAGAAGAGAGTTAATGATGCTTAAGGATTACACAGCAGGATCCCTTAGATTTAAAACATTTTTTAGAGTAAATTTAGGAGATAGAGAAAGGAAGGGGGTGACAACATCAAGTAAGGAAGACATAGTAATTTCTTGATTTGTTAGCACTAGGAGATTGGGTTACTCTTGGATAAGGTACTAACAATCAATTAGCAAGTTCTTGCAATAATTATGAAGTTTCTATTTTTCATCAATTTAGGGATTAAGGTTAATGATGAATTTTAGGGGAAATGATAAATTGAATTAAATTGATGTTTGTGACATAGAATAGGGTTGAAATGGGTTGAAATAACAAGTAGTTTTGGGCAACTTCTTTTAGGGTATATGGTCGGCCATTGCAGTGATATAATAGTTAGTGAATTATTTGAATTTAAAATGATGGTAATGCCTGAATAGATAACCGAAGGGGGCTAACACAAACCTTACTGGATAATTAGCCATTGTCCCCAAAATAGGTAGTCTTTAGGGCTTTAAAAGCAAATTTGGGTTATTCTCTCTTTGGTAGACTTGTAACCTCATGTCTTAGCTCTACAAGGGATTAAACCAAACTTTAAACATAGCTACATAATGCTAGTTGTGGATGAAACACCAAGCATTGCTCAAATAAGAAAATCTTGACAATTTTGATGTAGGTTGTATTTTTTTTAAATAACCTAAGGAAAATGATTTAATTGGAACATGAGATATAAAATTAAATAAATATGGATAATGATTAATGACATGGTTAAATAGAAGTTTTATAGAATTATGATGGTTAAATAGAAGGGATAAATGCTCATGAGTAATGATGTGACATGTTTGTTCATATAGGGGGAGCCACAAAACTTAGACAACAGTCGAGGACTATCAGTCAAGCTTTTGCAGCATGTAGGTATCTAAACTTTATGCCTTTATATTTTATCATTTTAAATTTTTAATTATGCTAGCGATTGAATTTGGTAGTTTTTATTAACAAAGTGAATATAGTAGCCTATGTTTATATGTATCAGTGTGAATTGAGTATTGAGATGACATTGATTAACTATTCTAGAATTTTAAGTAGTTAATGGTGCCAATGGGGTTCTATTGAAACCGACATTTCATATAACTTTGGTTAGCTATCTAGGTTTGGATAGCTAATGGTATACATGGATTCCATTGGTTCTAACACTTTCTATTTTAATTAGTCAACCCTGGTAAATGAGGTGACTAATGATGTTAGCAAAGATTACTAGTATCGGCATGGTTACTTCCAGTTAAGAGAAAGAGTTAAGTTCATTAATTATTATGATTTAGGAATAGTTAATGAAATCAATGGGTCATGTTCGTATCAACAACCACTTCTTGTATGTTTAGTTACTCTAGATACAGAAGCTAATAATGTCAAGGGTTCTAGATATCATCACCTTAAATGGTAAACTAGATACAGATAAGATTTGATTAGCTATTCTAGGGAAGGAATAGTTAATAATACCAATCAATCGTATTGATATTGGCAATAAAATAAAATTGTTGAGTCTAACTCACTATTAATATACTCATGTTATTAATTAAATTCATCAGTATCATTGATTACTTTTTCATGAAAGGGATAAGTTAATGACATCAAGTGAAAATTACCTTGGTATAAATTGAGAATTTATTAAATATAGTCCTAGTTTTATTAAAAGAAATAAAAAACAAAAAGAAAGAAACTAAAATAAAAGTGTACTTTTACATTCTTAATTTTTTTTGTCGATAGAGCTTGAAATATAAAGAAGTTAAGCTTTGGTAAGTAAGGATGGAAATTTGTGTTCTTTGATTAGATATCTTGTTTCAAAAGATTAAAATTTTTAGAATGTTGTACTTCCTTTGGTTTTAGCCTTTTCTTTTACTTTCTTTTACCTTACATTAACCTTAACCCCATTACAACCGAAAAGTAACTTTTTGATTCATACATTGCTTGTAATATGTTAGTAATGGAGATGAGATTAAAGAGAAAGCTTATGATTGAACATATTCATTGATTAAATTTAGAGATTTAAACACATAAACCCTAAACATGTGAGTATTGGAGAGTATATCAATGAGAAGACCTATCACTTTGGCATGACATAGATTTCATTTAAATCCTGGTAATTAATTGAGTTATAAAGTTTTCATGTAAATAAATTCATAAAAGTTTATAATCTTTATCCTTCTTGATTGCATTCTTATCTATAATACATATATTCTTGGACATTGATGTGAGATTAAGAGATTATTCATGGTGTTTTTATTCAATTTCATTTCAATGTGATTTTATCACTCCTTTGTCAAGGATAAACATGAGCTAAGTGTGGGGTATTTGATGCAACCATATTACTCCATAGTTTTACTAATATCTATCTAGTTTTTTCTCCTATGTTTTATATATAAAATGTCTTTAAATTCTTTGTTTTATGTTTTAAAGGTATTTTTGGATGATTCAAAAAGGAGTAAATTGAAGGAAATTCACATATTTGATCGTAATCGATGTTTTGAGTAAAGCTTAACTATAAAGGTTGAAATGAATTGATTCTAGTGTAGTTAGAAAGCTAACATCCATACCTTTCTGGGAATCTATGGAAAGAAAATAAAGAAAGAAAGAGTATGGATATCGTAGCCTTCAACATCAAATCTTGCATTCTGCCAATGTTGACCTCCAACCATTCCGACTTTAATAGCTTGAGCAACAAAAGTCCCTTTGATGCAGACTCAATTGTTTTGGGTTTGTGAATCAAAGACCTATAAGAGCCCCAAATGTCATTAGAGCATGAGCTTATATGAGAGATATGGTTTTTCTAAGTTGACACATGAATTTTTCCAGCAAACAAGTTTTATGAAGAAACAGGTCCAATTTACATTCCTAAACGTCGAAACCAACATCCAAGTCTTTATTTCAACAATTTAGCTTCTCTAAGTCAAAACTTGAAGATTTCATGAAGGGCTATTTCTACTTTTTAGGAAAATATTTATTGAAGTATTTAAATGTAAAACAATCTACTTAAGGGAGGATTATTTTGTAAAGTAGACTAGGGTTTTCTAGGCTATAAAAAGAAAGAGAGAAAGGAAAAAATAAGAGAAAAGGGGCGGCCATAATAAATAATTATAAATCCTCTCTTCGAAAAACCCCAATTCAAGCATTTTTCTATTTTTTTCAAGTAGTTGTTTAACATATATGCAAGGCTAAAGTGTTGCAAGGACATAGAAACCTTCACAATTCAAGATTTGTGAGATAACTTCCCTCATGCATGAGAGGTAAAGCAATGTTAAAATAACATTCATTTTAGCTTTATCAACCTCTAATCCACAACAAGACACAATATGCCCACTATTCCTTATTCTATCATAAAATAACATTATTCATAGTTCAAGACAAAATTAGTGTCAATGCATCTTTTCAAAACCAAACAAAAATTTTTAAACACTTATCAAAAGAATCACCATATTACATGAAATCACCCATGAAAACCCCAATTATTTCAACATAGTCAGAAAAAATACATATCAAACATCTTTGAAACGTTGTGAATGCATTATATGTACCAAATGCACATGTAAATGTAGTTTTTTTTATGTTCAAGATTAATAACAATCTGATTATATCTATTATATTCATAAAGAAAGCAATAAAAAGACTTGTTAGGTGTTCAAGCATTTAGTCCATGAATGGTAATGGAAAATGATCTTTGCGTGTAGAAATATTGAGCTTTCACACATTCTCCACCCACTCAAGAGGCGAGTAATAATGAGTTCATCAATTTGTCTTTACCAATATGATTTTATTCTTTTTAGGCACCACATGGATTGACGCCACTTATTTATTGTCCATGATGGGGGTAAATAACTCTTGCATCTAATAAATTAAAAATTTTAGCTTTCACTATCTCCATCATAAACGATTCAACCTGCTTTGTATTTTCCTTATTTGTTTTGCATTGTCCTCCAAAAGTATGTGATGCATACATATTGAGGGACTAATGTCCTTGATGTCAGTTAAAGCTCATCTAATGGTCGTTTTATGATCGCACAACAACTTCACAAGTCTTTTCCTCTTCTGCACTTGTCAAACTTTTTGTTATGATAGCTGGAAGTGTATTGTTGTCGCTATTGAATACATACTTCAAATTATCGGGCAAATATTTCAATTTTTAGGGTGCTTATAAAATAGATGGTAGCAAATTTTTATATGAAAGTACTAAATCAACGAATACATTACTACGAGAAATGATTTTGCAACGCCAATGCTGATTCTTGCACATTTTTTGGAACATATATGTGCCTCTCCATCTCCTGTCTTATTGAAATCATAGTCATAACTCAAAGTCACACTTAATCCATCCTCATAATCAAAATCAAAAACTAGTTGCACACACTTATTAACTTGATGAAAACATGTGATAGAATAAACATTGTTCTAAGCATATTTCATTGCACTATGAAAATTAAATTAAATTCTTTCATCTCGTACCTCTATAGACAGAGTATCCTTACCATAATTAATTTTCGTATTGTAGTTTTAAGGAATGGTCTCTCAAACAATATAAGAGTTTTGTTTGATGAATCAAAATTCACAACAAAAGAAATATATTAAAAGAGGACAGTGCAAACAATGAGTTAAGCTGATTGAAAGCAAATGGAATCCTAACCAAACAACAACATAAAGTTCTTCGACGATGGAAAAAAATAAATAAACTAAAATAAGAATAACTTCCATGCAATTGAATCAAGGTTATAAATCAATGAAAGGAGTAGAGCATTAATAACCCAGGCATTCAATAGCTTAATATATAGATACAAAAGGTGTGAGAGAGAGGGAAAATACAATTAATGCTCAAACGTATCTGTAAAATTACAAAGGCAAAAAACAGTCAATTGCAAAATATCAAAGTTGACTAGGCTCTATTATTGTAAAGGAGCTGTTTGAAATATCAAGAAACAATGTTATTGCATCACAAACATCAGGGACGTGCAAATGAATTCAAAGTGGCCCAAGAAAGCAATACTAGCAAAGAAAGAAAGAACCAATATAATATGCCATGCAAACGATTAAAACTCTCAAATTGCAACAACACAACAGAGAATAAGCATAAACACAAGAAACAATGGGCTTATAGGGGCAATGACATCCTCAAAGGTTCTGAAATGTTTTTACTTTAGCAAAGATTTTTCTTGTAACATGTATTAATTTAGCCTCTCAAAAATGAATTATCTAATGTGATGTTTATATACACTGATGCTTTTTATATGCACATCCCAACCATAAAATTTTAGTTTTGCTTGTGTCATGTCCATTCCTAAGCAAACAAAAATAACATAGCAGGCCATGAAAAAATGAAGACCAGATATGTGAGGCATTATATCGACCAATGCTCTGAAATTTATGGTTTTCAATCCTCAATGCAAACGACAGAGAAGAATAGCAGGAAAATATTAAGTCAGCACAAAAGTATGCAAGGAAAGTAAAAAAGAAAGGAAAGAAATAAAGCAAGAACATTCCAATGAGCCCAAACAGCTGCAGCAACAACATTAATAAAATTATGATAGATACAAAAATTGTTGCCCAAAGCGTGGCATATGTTGAAAAAACAGATCTGATGCAATACAGAGAAAATCTAGAACTAAATAGGACAAGGGAGCAAGCTCTCTGGTGAACGAATCTAATCAGCAACAGAGGTGTACGCTTTGCATTATCAAATGAAAACATCCACAGCCATAGTCAACCACAAGCCCACACACATTCATCCTTAAAAATGACAAGACAAGAAAGAAAAAACACGGTGACGGACTACATGATAGGTCTTGTCATAACAACAACCAATAAACCCTCTAAGGGAACAAGTGCCGTGAAATTAGTAGTTCAGGTGCGCGCAAGCTAGTCAACATTCAAGTTAATAAAAACAGAAGAGGGGAACTAAATACCAAGCATGAAAAGAAGAATCAAAGCCAAATAAAACTAAAAAGACGGTGGAATAGTGTTAGGACATTAACTACCATGACATGATTAGTCCATGATTTTTAGAGTTTAAAAATGTAACCTTCTCGTTTAGCATGTCGACATAAATTATTCAAAAGGCATTAAGATACCTATTTGAAATTGTTAGATTTTATCCAATGGATAATCAATGTTTTCTTCTTTGCGTATTAAGATGTGCCTTCTGTGTATTCTGCTCTCTTGTATATTGCAGCCACCATTGTTGCTCCTTAGGTATTGTTGTGTATTGTAGTTTTCTGTGTTAATTCATGGACAATAGTTGGTCTCCCTGTAAAGTATATAGATTCCTGGGATAAAAGGTCTTGTTCTCATTAAGGACATCAGTTCTAAAGTTTATTCTTTTCTTGTCAGAGGACTAGCCTCCATTATATATACCCTGCATGTTCTGTAATAAAAGCATGATAAACATAATACAACAAATATCTTCTTTTTTTATTTCTACATGGTATTAGAGTAGGGGAAATAATCCCATTTGCATTAATTCCTTCTATGCTCTTTGATCTAAAAAATGGCTATAGGTAACCCTTATGCATCTGAAGTAGAAAGTCCACTGGTTATTCCAAGCCTTGAACGTAGTTGAGGTGGATGTAAACCCAAATCAAAGATTAAGCTTAGTCTTATTGAATGAGTTTAATTATCTGTCTGGGTCGAGAGTAGTATCTCTTGCTCTAGGAGGAAGATCCAAACTTGGGTTTATAAATGGAAGCATTGAAGTCCTTGATGCTTATTCATCAGGTTATGAATCCTGGCTTAGCAAGGATCAATTGGTGATGTTATGGCTCCTAAATTCCTTGGAATGAAAACTAGCTGAAATATTTTGTTACTCTGAATCATCATCCATGCTATGGGAAACTATCAAGGAAATGTATGGCAGTCAAAACAATGTTGCAAGAAGAAGGAAAGCCTTTTGTAGAACTTGTCGGTAGCATGAAGAGTAGATGGAATTAACTAGAAACATATCGTCCACATACAACTGATTCATCTATGTTACTAAAGAGGGTTGAAGAAAACAAGATATTTCAACTCTTGTCTAGTCTTGATTCAGAATATGAAGACTTGTGAAACTACATACTCATGAACATATAACTTCCTTCCTTCACCAGTATATGTTCAACCATTCAATGTGAATAAGTACATAGAAAATTCATGAACAATGGTATAAAAACCAATGCATCTAAGCAGGAGCATACATAACCAACGAAAAAAGGTATAAAGGGAAGCATCCAAACTTGAAATGCCAACACTGTAACTATCCTGGTCATGTTAAGGAGACATGTTGGATTTTACACCCAGAATTAAAACCAGAATCATGAGAGAAAATAGGGGCTCACAAAGGCTGTTGTGTTCCTCTCACAAAGCTAACAATGCATTTATTTCCACATCCAATGAATTTGACAATCTAAAAAACTTCACAGCAAATCCAGTTGCACTTATAAATGAGTTTGCAACATATCTTCAAAGCAAAAATGGGGGGACTGAAGCTCACAGAACCAATACCAAATATGGAGACTCGTCAGCATTACTGGGCAAGTTTGCTGGTTTTCTAGCAGACAGTGAATGCATACCTCAACAAGACATGCTAGGTATTATGAACACCTTCAAAATTGCTCTTAATATAAATATGTTGCATGATTTTTGGGTCATAGATTCAGGTGCCACATACCACAGAACCAACCATATATCTAAGTTTCATAAGTTTGAAAAATTAGCAAAACCTTCTCAAGTGTCGATATTTTGGGTAAGGGAAAAATCAATTTGATATCAGATGATATTGAATCAATAGCTTTATATGTCCCTTCCTTTCCATTCCAACTCCTATTTGTGGGGAAAATCACCAATAACTTGAATTGTTTACCATTTTTTTCTCCTCGCAATGTTATTTTTCAAGATTGTTTCACCAAGAGAACAATTGGTGAGGGGTTCTACCTAGATGGCCTTTACTACATATCAAAAAGCAGTTCTAGAGTTTTTCAAGGCAGGTCCATCTCCCTTCAAGATAATCAATTGTGGCATCAACATTTAGCTCATCTTTCTCAGCCAGTTCTGTTAACTTTATTTCCAAAACTAGGGAATAACTCCATCAATGTCTAAGGATACTAGACTACCTTTTGGTTCATCTTTATCTAGGTCTAGTAAGATATTTGAGCTTGTTAATTCGAATGTATTGGGCCCAACATGTGAATCCTTTGATGGTTTTAAATATTTCAAAACTTTTATGGATGATTTCTCTAGAACTACATGGTTGTATCTGTTACGATCTAAAACTAAAGTTATGGAAGTGTTTACATATTTTCATAAGCTTGTTACAAACCATTTCTCTTCTAAATTCACACCTTAAGGTCTGATAATGGCACCAAATTATGTCTCATATCATGACACAATATTTGAGAAATAATGGCATTATGCATCAAACAAGTTGTACTGGTACGCCTCAGCAAAATGGCATAGCAAAAAGAAAGAACTATGATCTTCTTGAAAAAACCAGAGCTTTAATGCTTTAAATGAATGTACCAAAGAGATTTTGGTCTCAATGAGTTATGGTATGCATCTTATTAACAGACTTCCCAGCCGAGTCTTGGGGTTTCAATCACCCATAAAGATTATGAAAGGAAGGAAAATTGACATTTCTGATCTTAGATTCTTTAGTTGCATTTGTTTTGTTCATGTTCAGTTTGAGCATTAAGATAAATTGGAATTAAATGCATGTTTCTTGGTTATTCATCAACACAAAAGGGATACAAGTGTTATTAATCCCCAACTTAGAAAAACAATTATGTCTAAAGATGTTCAATTCCATGAAACTAATCCTTTTTTCAGCAAGTTACCTAAAACCACAAGTCATGAGGAATGTGTTTTGGATTTCTTTCCACTATCAAAAATGGAGCTCAACATTTCTTGAAAGAGTAACTATTACGAAGAGACAGTTCAAAGTGAAGAAACACTGCATACGAATGATAATTGTTATGGGATGAACATAGATGGTGTGGCTGCTGGGATGAATACAGATGGTGACAGCTATGGGATGAATACGGATGGTGTGGCTGCTAGGATGAATACAAACGGTGACAGTCACATTAAACCTCACGATGTATTTCAAGAATTGAATGAGAATGAGCAGACAGTTGCAGCACCTCGTCGTAATCCTATGCGTGATAGACAACCTCCAACAAAGTTTTAAGATTTTGTTCCCTACAAATCTAAGCACCCAATCCTAGTATGTATCATACCAAAAGGTGACTTCTTAACATGCTGCATTTCTAAATGTTATTTCAAATTGCAATGAACCTCGAAACTATCATGAAGCCAACAACCAAGATGTGTGGAAAAAGGCCATGCAAGAAGAACTTAAGGCTTTAGACCATCATCAAACTTGTAGCATCACCAAAGTACCATAAGGAAAAAGGGCAGTAGGTTGTAAGTTGATCTATAAGATCAAATTCAATTCATATGGGTCCATTGAGAGGCACAAGGCAAGGCTGGTGTCTCGGGGATTCACCCAAACATTTGAGGTGGATTATAAAGAAACATTTGCACCGGTTGCAAAAATGAACAAAGTTAGGGTTCTATTATCTATTGCGATCAGCAAGGCATGGTCTATTTATCAAATGGATGTGAAGAATGCTTTTTTGCACGATGATCTCAAAGAAGAAGTCTACATGAAATTGCCACTAGGACATCCTTAAATCCATAAACCCAATTTAGTATGCAAATTGTACAAATCAAATTATGGATTGAAACAATCTCCTCGAGCATGGTAGGCCAAACTCAATTCAGTACTAGAGAGCATTGGTTTCAAACGAAGTAATGTGGACTCATCATTATTTGTTCGCACTGGAGATATGGGAAAATTAGTTGTGTTAATATATGTTGATGACTTAATAATCACAGGTGATAATGCTGAAGAGATCTCCAAGCTTAAACAATCTCTTCAACAACGGTTTGCAATTAAAGATCTTGGTGTCTTGAAGTATATTCTTGGAATAGAAATGGCAACGTCATAAAAGGGGTTATTTCTCAATTAGAGAAAATATGTTCTAGATCTGCTCAGTGTAGCTAACATGAGCAACTCCAAAGTGGCAATTACTCCCCTTGATAGCAAGCTAAAACTCAACTTGGACGGAACTCCACTTACAAATATACGTTACTATCAAAGGCTTGTTGGTAAGTTGATCTATCTCACAATCATAAGACCTAACATCCAATATTATATAAGTATCGCAAGTCAATTCATGCAACCCTCCATAGTAGAACATTTGAATCTTGTTAAAAGGATCTAGATCTACTTAAAAGGGTTAGTGGGTTGTGGCATCATAAAAAAGAATGAGAACACCAACATAATAGGCTATTGTGATGTTGATTAGGTAGGAAACACAATTGATCGCAAATCCACAACTAGTTACTGTACTTTCATAGGAGGGAACTTGGTCACATGGAAAAGCAAAAAGCAAACTGTCATTGCAAGATCAAGTGCCAAAGTTGAATATAGAGCCATGGCTTCAACTGCATGTGAATTAATATGGCTAAAGGGTTTATTGAGTGATTTAGGGGTGTTTTCACCTCATCCTATGTCCTTATTCTGTGATAATCAGGCAGCTATGCATATAGCGTCAAACCCTAGTTTTTCATGAGAGAACGAAACACATTGAAGTTAATTGTCCTTATATTCTTGAACAAGTTCAATCACAAGTAATTCAGACCATTTATACAAGAAGCTTTGATCAGTTGGCCAACATATTTACAAAACCTTAAGCTTCTCATCATTTTCAACGTCTGCTATTCATGCTTGGCTCCATCAATCTTTTGGATCTATCTTAAGGGGGAATATTATAAGTTGTTGGATTTTATCCAACGAGTAATCAGTATTTTCTTCTCTGCATCTGCTCTCTTGTATATTGCAGCCACCTACATTGTTGCTCCTTAGGTATTGCTTTGTATTGCAGTTTTCTATGTGAATTCATGGACAATAGTTGGTCTTCCTGTAACGTGTGTAGATTCCTGGAATAAGAGGTCTTGTCCTCATTAAGGATGTTAGTTATAAAGTTATTCTTCTTTTGTCAAGACGAATAGCCTCCATTATATATACCTCACATGTTCTGTAATAAAAGCATGATAAACATAATACAACAGATATCTTTTTTTTGATTACTACAATCCCTTAACCCAATGTCTCATCTAAAGTTATTAAGTTTCTGTAAAAGCTCATATCCAAGGCAAGACCGAAATGTGCAAAGTAACATCTACCTTTGGTATGTGTGGTGGTACAGTGAATTAGTCATAAGCATTAAGGATGTTGGTTTTCCATGAATAAGAAAAGGTTAAATTTGATATTTAAATACATAAGGCTAAAAGTTGATCTGCACTCTTAGGGTGTGTTTGACATTGCGGTTGTTGTTGCAGTTGAGGTTTAAAAACAAAATATTTTCATGAAAAAGCACTTTTAGTTGTAGTTCATAACTAAAATTAAAGTGTTTGGTTAAAACTGTAGTTGAGTTTGAGGTTTAATAAAAAGTAGTTTTGTGTGTTTGGTTATCATGTTTTTCATCACTACCAACTTGTGAAATTAAATTAAAGAACACACACACACACACACATATATAAAACTGTAGAAATCTTGAGCAAGCTGGAATTGACAGGAATCAATTTGGACTTGGAAATCAAGGGTTATGACTAAAACAAAACTTTTCTAATATGACAAAAATGATGATTTCAGGGCCTAAACGATGGAATTTGACAAAAAAAAAAGATATGCATCAATATAAAAGCTATTGACTAGTTCCGGACTGACCTAACAAAATTAGCTAAGTGAGTTTCGCGTCCTTTCGACTTCAACGCCGAGACTGTTGGCAAATTCAATTACCCTTGAATTTTGAATGTTCCCTCTTCAACATGTACACCTCTGCGATCTAGTTGTAGAGATATAATTTCAAGGCCAAATCCACTTACAAGTTTTTGATTCATAATCAATCGAAAAACAACAGGGGTTGTGGAGTGAAACGAAATCACACACGTTTCCCTTTCATCAAGACTCGCCTCTATTTACATTTATTTATTTAAGTATAATTCTAAGAAAAAATCAGACTGGGTCTGGCCCAACTACATGGGTTGGCCCAACTAAGGTAGGCCAAAATGCCTAACTCTACTAGACTTGGGCTTGGCCGAGAGGAGGTCCAGCCCAAGTCCAGCATATATATTCAGCATGAAATGGTGTGTTGTATTGTTCACGTCATCTGAAAACATGAATAGTAGTGGTCGGCCAACGGTGACGAGAGGCTCAATGGCTGATGTCAATAGGTGGCAGTGGCGTCAAGAATGATGGTCGATGGTTATGCTACATTTTTTTTATGCACGACCATTGCCTTCTTCCTCTCTATATATTGTTTTTTCAAATGTAAAGAAAAGAGAAATGCATGCGAGACTCGGTCTAAAACGCAACAAAAGCTCCAAAATCCTGTTTCATGTAAACGGTGGTGCAATCTTGTTTTTGGTGGGTCCTATGGCCATTAAAATTGTGGTAAAATGTTTACCAAACGGTTGCAAACGGTGGTTTTCTAAAAACACAATTTGCACTACAATACCAAACAACCACTTACTTTAATGCTGCAAATGCTAGAATATAATTTAGTGGCAGCTGTTACAAATCTTTGTAACAGCTGTCAGGGCTGCAAGATGCAGCCATTACATTTACTATAACAGCACAACAATTATTCCTTATACCGGGGTTACCTCTACAGAGGTCCTAATGGACTTGTGGCAGCTTTGTTTTGGGGTGCGGGCTTCGACCAACAACAAACAAACAAGGGTTGTGGGCTTTAAGTCTACATGGCAAGTTCTAGTCAACAACTAGATTGTTCGATGCATAGTAAGTTGGTTTAGGATCCAAGTTGGCCCGACTTGGTTCAGCTGCCTAGGTCAATAGTCAAAGTCAACAATTGACTTGAACCGTTGACCTTTAACAAAATAGTGCAAATTTAATTTTTCCAATATTGGTATATTGATATATATTTTGCAATAAATTAATTAAAATAATGTCATCAAAGTGATCTATCTTGTGAACATTCATTTTATTTTGAAATATAAATAGTTATGTGTTTGTGTACATGTGGTAATCAACATATGATGATTATTTGGTTTTACATGTGAATAATTATTCGGCCTAAATGAATATTTATTTTGGACATTTTCTTATTATCAATGTTTGATTATTACATTAAGATATCACTTACAAATTAATCTTTTATCTAAAGATAAACTATAAATGGAGTGCCCAGTATTTTAAGATGGGATTTACCTTTATTTTTGCTCTTAAGATAAGTCTTATACATATGCTTGTGTCAATTGTTTTTATTCTCATTTCAGCTATTAATCCTGCTAATATTACTGCCAGTATCAACTCTATTACTATGCTTAATGGCTCTAAGTTCAAGTCTTGAAAAGATAATATTTGATAGTTCTTGGAGTTATGGATCTCAACCTTTCGTTACGGATTAATTCTCCCCCACCTTTTATGGAGGAGAGTACCTCTGCTGAAAACAGGGATATGGAAAGGCAGATAAATCAAATCGTATATGTATGATGATCATGAAAAGAGCCATTCCAGAAGCATTCAATGGCACAATGTTTGAACAAGTCAGTACAACTGAGTTCCTTGTCAATATTGAAAAGAGATTTGTCAAGAATGAAAAGGATGAAATAGGTACACTCGTGACAAATCTCATTTCAATAAAGTATAAGGGAAAAGACAATGTAAGAAAATACATCTTGGAGATGTCTCATCTTATTTCCAAGCTAAAACCATTTCAGATTTAACTCTCTAAAGACTTGCTAGTACATCTGGTTTTATTATCCCTTTTTGAATAATTTAACTAGTTTAAAGTGAGTTGGAGCTTTCAGAAAGATATTTGGTAAGAGAAAAGGCTTAAGCAAGATAAGATAAAGAGTGTTCACTTAGCCTCTACCTTTAAAGACAAATGAAGTAAGAGAAAGAACAGTAAGGAAGTTGCAGGTACAATACTTGAAAAGAAACAACTAATGAAATCACATGATTGAGTAAGTACTAGTTGTTTCTTTTTTGGTGCTAAAGGAAATAAAAATAAGCAATGCACCAACTATCACATTTGACATACTAAGAAAGGTATGTTTTTTGCATTGTTTTTTTCCAAAGTTAATTTAACTTCGATACCTAGACACAAATGACAGTTAGATTCTGATGCAACAATTCATATCAGTGTGTTCTTGTAGGGTTGCCTAAGTTGCCGAAAGCCAAATGATATTGAAAGATACCTCTATGTATGTGATGGCAAGGCGGTTCAAGTTGAGGCAATTGGAAAATGTAGATTATTGTCCATACATATCAAATTGGTTATAGATACATTTGTCAATGACTACAAAGATTGAGCTCATGTTGGTTATTTTTTCAAAGCATAATTATAAGGTTAAACACATTGCCCAAGTGGAAGATTGTTGGATCATTAATCCAATGTTGGGCTTATATAAGAATAATTATGTGTTTGAGAACTGTCGAATAAAGTGAAGCCTAATTAAAAATGATCTACTAATTATTTTTTAACAATTGAGTTTTTGGTGTATCTAATAGGGTGAACCTTTAATGTGTAGAGACTAAAGGGTTATTTCTATTTTCGTGATGAGCCAGAATATGAATACCAAAAGGCATGAATACCATATGGTAGTTTGTTACCTATATATATATGATAATGGTCCCTAGATTACATGTCTTGACATCACATCATCAGAGAAAAAATAAGGTGGTTTTTTCAATAGGGTGGTATTTTCATCCATTCTTGTTAGTTGAGGATCAATTTTGAGTTTTGTGTTGGTGGTTGCCGAGTTTGTGAATCAACTTTCCATGTGTTGTTACTTTTTTTTTCTGGGTTTTTTTGCTATTAAAATAGTGTTCTCTATTTGGTTATGTATAATAGGGTGCAACGTTAGTCCACATTTGCTGCTTTTTTCCATTGGGGTGTTTTTCTTCATCCATTCCTGTTACTTAGGGATCACTCTTAACTTTTATGTTGATGGTTGTTGAGATTGTGGATGAGATTGCTTCATTTGACCATGTTCAATTTTGTTTGCCTCTTTGTTGGGGATCACTTTTAACTTTTTTGTTGATAGTTGCTGAGTTTTTTTGATGGAATTGTTATATGTTGCTTTCTTTTTTCTGTTGTGCATCCAAGGATGCTTAGTAATGCCACATTTGTGGCTTTCACAATTGGGTTGGTTTTTCATCCATTGCTATTAGTTTGCGATCATATTTAACTTTAGTATTGAAGGTTTCTAATTTTTTGGATGAAATTGCTTTAGTATACCAAGTTCAATTTCATTTGCCTCTTCGTTGAGGATGACTTTTTAACTTTTGTGCTAATGGTTGATGAGTTTGTGGAAGAATTTGAGTCAAGGTTTTGTTTTTGCATTTAAATGATATTTCTCTGTTTTGCTATGCATACTAGAAGTGATGTCATATTTGATTCTTTTTTCCAATAGAGTGGTTTTTTCATCCATTGTTGTTAGTTGAGGATCAATGTTGAGTTTTGTGTTGGTGGTTGCCGAGTTTGTGAATCAACTTACCATGTGTTGTTACTTTCTTTTTCTGGGTTTTTTTGCTATTAAAATAGTGTTCTCTATTTGGTTATGCATTATAGGGTGCAAAGTTAGTCCACATTTGCTGCTTTTTTCCATTGGGCTGTTTTTCTTCATCCATTCCTGTTACTTAGGGATCATTTTTAACTTTTATGTTGATGGTTGTTGAGATTGTGGGTGAGATTGCTTCGTTAGACCATGTTCAATTTTGTTTGCCTCTTTGTTGGGGATCACTTTTAACTTTTTTGTTGATAGTTGCTGAGTTTTTTTGATGGAATTGTTATATGTTTCTTTCTTTTTTTTGTTGTGCATCCAAGGATGCTTAGTAATGCCTCATTTGTGGCTTTTACAATTGGGTTGGTTTTCATCCATTGCTATTAGTTTGGGATCATTTCTAACTTTAGTATTGAACGTTTCTAATTTTTTGGATGAAATTGCTTTAGTATACCAAGTTCAATTTCATTTGCCTCTTAGTTGGGGATGACTTTTTAACTTTTTTGTTGATGGTTGATGATTTTGTGGATGAATTTGAGTCAAGGTTTTGTTTTTGCATTTAAATGATATTTCTCTGTTTTGCTATGCATACTAGAAGTGATGTCATATTTGATTTTTTTTTCAATAGGGTGGTTTTTTATCCATTGTTGTTAGTTGAGGATCAATTTTGAGTTTTGTGTTGGTGGTTGCCGAGTTTGTGAATCAACTTGCCATGTGTTGTTACTTTCTTTTTCTGGGTTTTTTTGCTATTAAAATAGTGTTCTCTATTTGGTTATGCATCATAGGGTGCAAAGTTAGTCCACATTTGCTGATTTTTTCCATTGGGCTGTTTTTCTTCATCCATTCCTGTTACTTAGGGATCATTCTTAACTTTTATGTTGATGGTTGTTGAGATTGTGGATGAGATTGCTTCGTTAGACCATGTTCAATTTTGTTTGCCTCTTTGTTGGGGATCACTTTTAACTTTTTTGTTGATAGTTGCTGAGTTTTTTTGATGGAATTGTTATATGTTGCTTTCTTTTTTTTGTTGTGCATCCAAGGATGCTTAGTAATGCCACATTTGTGGCTTTTACAATTGGGTTGGTTTTTCATCCATTGCTATTAGTTTGGGATCATATTTAACTTTAGTATTGATGGTTTCTGACTTTTTGGATGAAATTTCTTTAGTATACCAAGTTCAATTTCATTTGCCTCTTAGTTGGGGATGACTTTTTAACTTTTTTGTTGATAGTTGATGAGTTTGTGGATGAATTTGAGTCAAGGTTTTGTTTTTGCATTTAAATGATATTTCTCTGTTTTGCTATGCATACTAGAAGTGATGTCATATTTGATTCTTTTTTCCAATAGGGTGGTTTTTTCATCCATTGTTGTTAGTTGAGGATCAATTTTGAGTTTTGTGTTGGTGGTTGCCGAGTTTGTGAATCAACTTGCCATGTGTTGTTACTTTCTTTTTCTGGGTTTTTTTAGCTATTAAAATAGTGTTCTCTATTTGGTTATGCATCATAGGGTGCAAAGTTAGTGCACATTTGCTGCTTTTTTCAATTGGGATGTTTTTCTTCATCCATTCCTGTTACTTAGGGATCATTCTTAACTTTTATGTTGGTGGTTGTTGAGATTGTGGATGAGATTGCTTCGTTAGACCATGTTCAATTTTGTTTGCCTCTTTGTTGGGGATCACTTTTAACTTTTTTGTTGATAGTTGCTTAGTTTTTTTTTTTTATGGAATTGCTATATGTTGCTTTCTCTTTTTGTTTTTTTATGCATTTAAAGGATTGTTCTCTATTTTGTGGTGCATCCAAGGATGCTAAGTAATGCCACATTTGTGGCTTTTACAATTGGGTTGGTTTTTCATCCATTGCTATTAGTTTGGGATCATATTTAACTTTAGTATTGAAGGTTTCTGACTTTTTGGATGAAATTGCTTTAGTATATCAAGTTCAATTTCATTTGCCTCTTAGTTGGGGATGACTTTTTAACTTTTGTGTTGATGGTTGATGAGTTTGTGGATGAATTTGAGTCAAGGTTTTGTTTTTGCATTTAAATGGTATTTCTCTGTTTTGCTATGCATACTAGAAGTGATGTCATATTTGATTCTTTTTTCCAATAGGGTGGTTTTTTCATCCATTGCTGTTAGTTGAGGATCAATTTTGAGTTTTGTGTTGGTGGTTGCCGAGTTTGTGAATCAACTTGCCATGTGTTGTTACTTTCTTTTTCTGGGTTTTTTTGCTATTAAAATAGTGTTCTCTATTTGGTTATGCATCATAGGGTGCAAAGTTAGTCCACATTTGCTGATTTTTTCCATTGGGCTGTTTTTCTTCATCCATTCCTGTTACTTAGGGATCATTTTTAACTTTTATGTTGGTGGTTGTTGAGATTGTGGATGAGATTGCTTCGTTAGACCATGTTCAATTTTTGTTTGCCTCTTTGTTGGGGATCACTTTTAACTTTTTTGTTGATAGTTGCTTAGTTTTTTTTTATGGAATTGCTATATGTTGCTTTCTCTTTTTTGGTTTTTTTATGCATTTAAAGGATTGTTCTCTATTTTGTGGTGCATCCAAGGATGCTAAGTAATGCCACATTTGTGGCTTTTACAATTGGGTTGGTTTTTCATCCATTGCTATTAGTTTGGGATCATATTTAACTTTAGTATTGAAGGTTTCTGACTTTTTGGATGAAATTGCTTTAGTATATCAAGTTCAATTTCATTTGCCTCTTAGTTGGGGATGACTTTTTTAAGTTTTGTGTTGATGGTTGATGAGTTTGTGGATGAATTTGAGTCAAGGTTTTGTTTTTGCATTTAAATGATATTTCTCTGTTTTGCTATGCATACTGGAAGTGATGTCATATTGGATTCTTTTTTTCCAATAGGGTGGTTTTTTTCATCCATTGCTGTTAGTTGAGGATCAATTTTGAGTTTTGTGTTGGTGGTTGCCGAGTTTGTGAATCAACTTGCCATGTGTTGTTACTTTCTTTTTTCTGGGTTTTTTAGCTATGAAAATAGTGTTCTCTATTTGGTTATGCAGTATAGGGTGCAAAGTTAGTGCACATTTCGCTGCTTTTTTTCAATTGGGATGTTTTTTCTTCATCCATTCCTGTTACTTAGGGATCATTCTTAACTTTTATGTTGGTGGTTGTTGAGATTGTGGATGAGATTGCTTCGTTAGACCATGTTCAATTTTGTTTGCCTCTTTGTTGGGGATCACTTTTAACTTTTTTTGTTGATAGTTGCTTAGTTTTTTTTTGATGGAATTGTTATATGTTGCTTTCTTTTTTTTTGTTGTGCATCCAAGGATGCTTAGTAATGCCACATTTGTGGCTTTTACAATTGGGTTGGTTTTTCATCCATTGCTATTAGTTTGGGATCATATTTAACTTTAGTATTGATGGTTTCTGACTTTTTGGATGAAATTTCTTTAGTATACCAAGTTCAATTTCATTTGCCTCTTAGTTGGGGATGACTTTTTAACTTTTGTGTTGATAGTTGATGAGTTTGTGGATGAATTTGAGTCAAGGTTTTGTTTTTGCATTTAAATGATATTTCTCTGTTTTGCTATGCATACTAGAAGTGATGTCATATTTGATTCTTTTTTCCAATAGGGTGGTTTTTTCATCCATTGTTGTTAGTTGAGGATCAATTTTGAGTTTTGTGTTGGTGGTTGCCGAGTTTGTGAATCAACTTGCCATGTGTTGTTACTTTCTTTTTCTGGGTTTTTTTGCTATTAAAATAGTGTTCTCTATTTGGTTATGCATCATAGGGTGCAAAGTTAGTCCACATTTGCTGATTTTTTCCATTGGGCTGTTTTTCTTCATCCATTCCTGTTACTTAGGGATCATTTTTAACTTTTATATTGATGGTTGTTGAGATTGTGGATGAGATTGCTTCGTTAGACCATGTTCAATTTTGTTTGCCTCTTTGTTGGGGATCACTTTTAACTTTTTTGTTGATAGTTGCTTAGTTTTTTTTTATGGAATTGCTATATGTTGCTTTCTCTTTTTGGTTTTTTATGCATTTAAAGGATTGTTCTCTATTTTGTGGTGCATCCAAGGATGCTAAGTAATGCCACATTTGTGGCTTTTACAATTGGGTTGGTTTTTCATCCATTGCTATTAGTTTGGGATCATATTTAACTTTAGTATTGAAGGTTTCTGACTTTTTGGATGAAATTGC
Source organism: Salix udensis (assembly GCA_029204005.1). Taxonomy (NCBI): domain Eukaryota; kingdom Viridiplantae; phylum Streptophyta; class Magnoliopsida; order Malpighiales; family Salicaceae; genus Salix; species Salix udensis. Next base: position 6,072,312 of record CM055025.1, read on the forward strand.
TTTAGTATATCAAGTTCAATTTCATTTGCCTCTTAGTTGGGGATGACTTTTTAAGTTTTGTGTTGATGGTTGATGAGTTTGTGGATGAATTTGAGTCAAGGTTTTGTTTTTGCATTTAAATGATATTTCTCTGTTTTGCTATGCATACTGGAAGTGATGTCATATTGGATTCTTTTTTCCAATAGGGTGGTTTTTTCATCCATTGCTGTTAGTTGAGGATCAATTTTGAGTTTTGTGTTGGTGGTTGCCGAGTTTGTGAATCAACTTGCCATGTGTTGTTACTTTCTTTTTCTGGGTTTTTTAGCTATGAAAATAGTGTTCTCTATTTGGTTATGCATTATAGGGTGCAAAGTTAGTGCACATTTGCTGCTTTTTTCAATTGGGATGTTTTTCTTCATCCATTCCTGTTACTTAGGGATCATTCTTAACTTTTATGTTGGTGGTTGTTGAGATTGTGGATGAGATTGCTTCGTTAGACCATGTTCAATTTTGTTTGCCTCTTTGTTGGGGATCACTTTTAACTTTTTTGTTGATAGTTGCTTAGTTTTTTTGATGGAATTGTTATATGTTGCTTTCTTTTTTTTGTTGTGCATCCAAGGATGCTTAGTAATGCCACATTTGTGGCTTTTACAATTGGGTTGGTTTTTCATCCATTGCTATTAGTTTGGGATCATATTTAACTTTAGTATTGATGGTTTCTGACTTTTTGGATGAAATTTCTTTAGTATACCAAGTTCAATTTCATTTGCCTCTTAGTTGGGGATGACTTCTTAACTTTTTTGTTGATAGTTGATGAGTTTGTGGATGAATTTGAGTCAAGGTTTTGTTTTTTGCATTTAAATGATATTTCTCTGTTTTGCTATGCATACTAGAAGTGATGTCATATTTGATTCTTTTTTTCCAATAGGGTGGTTTTTTTCATCCATTGTTGTTAGTTGAGGATCAATTTTGAGTTTTGTGTTGGTGGTTGCCGAGTTTGTGAATCAACTTGCCATGTGTTGTTACTTTCTTTTTCTGGGTTTTTTTGCTATTAAAAAATAGTGTTCTCTATTTGGTTATGCATCATAGGGTGCAAAGTTAGTCCACATTTGCCGATCTTTTTTCCATTGGGCTGTTTTTCTTCATCCATTCCAGTTACTTAGGGATCATTTTTAACTTTTATGTTGGTGGTTGTTGAGATTGTGGATGAGATTGCTTCGTTAGACCATGTTCAATTTTGTTTGCCTCTTTGTTGGGGATCACTTTTAACTTTTTTGTTGATAGTTGCTTAGTTTTTTTTTTTATGGAATTGCTATATGTTGCTTTCTCTTTTTGGTTTTTTATGCATTTAAAGGATTGTTCTCTATTTTGTGGTGCATCCAAGGATGCTAAGTAATGCCACATTTGTGGCTTTTACAATTGGGTTGGTTTTTCATCCATTGCTATTAGTTTGGGATCATATTTAACTTTAGTATTGAAGGTTTCTGACTTTTTGGATGAAATTGCTTTAGTATATCAAGTTCAATTTCATTTGCCTCTTAGTTGGGGATGACTTTTTAAGTTTTGTGTTGATGGTTGATGAGTTTGTGGATGAATTTGAGTCAAGGTTTTGTTTTTGCATTTAAATGATATTTCTCTGTTTTGCTATGCATACTGGAAGTGATGTCATATTGGATTCTTTTTTCCAATAGGGTGGTTTTTTCATCCATTGCTGTTAGTTGAGGATCAATTTTGAGTTTTGTGTTGGTGGTTGCCGAGTTTGTGAATCAACTTGCCATGTGTTGTTACTTTCTTTTTCTGGGTTTTTTAGCTATGAAAATAGTGTTCTCTATTTGGTTATGCAGTATAGGGTGCAAAGTTAGTGCACATTCGCTGCTTTTTTCAATTGGGATGTTTTTCTTCATCCATTCCTGTTACTTAGGGATCATTCTTAACTTTTATGTTGGTGGTTGTTGAGATTGTGGATGAGATTGCTTCGTTAGACCATGTTCAATTTTGTTTGCCTCTTTGTTGGGGATCACTTTTTAACTTTTTTTGTTGATAGTTGCTTAGTTTTTTTTGATGGAATTGTTATATGTTGCTTTCTTTTTTTTTGTTGTGCATCCAAGGATGCTTAGTAATGCCACATTTGTGGCTTTTACAATTGGGTTGGTTTTTTCATCCATTGCTATTAGTTTGGGATCATATTTAACTTTAGTATTGATGGTTTCTGACTTTTTTGGATGAAATTTCTTTAGTATACCAAGTTCAATTTCATTTGCCTCTTAGTTGGGGATGACTTCTTAACTTTTTTTGTTGATAGTTGATGAGTTTGTGGATGAATTTGAGTCAAGGTTTTGTTTTTTGCATTTAAATGATATTTCTCTGTTTTGCTATGCATACTAGAAGTGATGTCATATTTGATTCTTTTTTTCCAATAGGGTGGTTTTTTTCATCCATTGTTGTTAGTTGAGGATCAATTTTGAGTTTTGTGTTGGTGGTTGCCGAGTTTGTGAATCAACTTGCCATGTGTTGTTACTTTCTTTTTCTGGGTTTTTTTTGCTATTAAAATAGTGCTCTCTATTTGGTTATGCATCATAGGGTGCAAAGTTAGTCCACATTTGCCGATTTTTTTCCATTGGGCTGTTTTTTCTTCATCCATTCCTGTTACTTAGGGATCATTTTTAACTTTTATGTTGGTGGTTGTTGAGATTGTGGATGAGATTGCTTCGTTAGACCATGTTCAATTTTGTTTGCCTCTTTGTTGGGGATCACTTTTTAACTTTTTTTGTTGATAGTTGCTTAGTTTTTTTTTATGGAATTGCTATATGTTGCTTTCTCTTTTTGGTTTTTTTATGCATTTAAAGGATTGTTCTCTATTTTTGTGGTGCATCCAAGGATGCTAAGTAATGCCACATTTGTGGCTTTTACAATTGGGTTGGTTTTTTCATCCATTGCTATTAGTTTGGGATCATATTTAACTTTAGTATTGAAGGTTTCTGACTTTTTTGGATGAAATTGCTTTAGTATATCAAGTTCAATTTCATTTGCCTCTTAGTTGGGGATGACTTTTTAAGTTTTGTGTTGATGGTTGATGAGTTTGTGGATGAATTTGAGTCAAGGTTTTGTTTTTTGCATTTAAATGATATTTCTCTGTTTTGCTATGCATACTGGAAGTGATGTCATATTGGATTCTTTTTTTCCAATAGGGTGGTTTTTTCATCCATTGTTGTTAGTTGAGGATCAATTTTGAGTTTTGTGTTGGTGGTTGCCGAGTTTGTGAATCAACTTGCCATGTGTTGTTACTTTCTTTTTCTTGGGTTTTTTGCTATTAAAATAGTGTTCTCTATTTGGTTATGCATTATAGGGTGCAAAGTTAGTGCACATTTGCTGCTTTTTTCAATTGGGATGTTTTTCTTCATCCATTCCTGTTACTTAGGGATCATTCTTAACTTTTATGTTGGTGGTTGTTGAGATTGTGGATGAGATTGCTTCGTTAGACCATGTTCAATTTTGTTTGCCTCTTTGTTGGGGATCACTTTTAACTTTTTTGTTGATAGTTGCTTAGTTTTTTTTTATGGAATTGCTATATGTTGCTTTCTTTTTTTTGTTGTGCATCCAAGGATGCTTAGTAATGCCACATTTGTGGCTTTTACAATTGGGTTGGTTTTTCATCCATCGCTATTAGTTTGGGATCATATTTAACTTTAGTATTGATGGTTTCTGACTTTTTGGATGAAATTTCTTTAGTATACCAAGTTCAATTTCATTTGCCTCTTAGTTGGGGATGACTTTTTAACTTTTGTGTTGATAGTTGATGAGTTTGTGGATGAATTTGAGTCAAGGTTTTGTTTTTGCATTTAAATGATATTTCTCTGTTTTGCTATGCATACTAGAAGTGATGTCATATTGGATTCTTTTTTCCAATAGGGTGGTTTTTTCATCCATTGCTGTTAGTTGAGGATCAATTTTGAGTTTTGTGTTGGTGGTTGCCGAGTTTGTGAATCAACTTGCCATGTGTTGTTACTTTCTTTTTCTGGGTTTTTTTGCTATTAAAATAGTGTTCTCTATTTGGTTATGCATTATAGGGTGCAAAGTTAGTGCACATTTGCTGCTTTTTTCAATTGGGATGTTTTTCTTCATCCATTCCTGTTACTTAGGGATCATTCTTAACTTTTATGTTGGTGGTTGTTGAGATTGTGGATGAGATTGCTTCGTTAGACCATGTTCAATTTTGTTTGCCTCTTTGTTGGGGATCACTTTTAACTTTTTTGTTGATAGTTGCTTAGTTTTTTTTTTATGGAATTGCTATATGTTGCTTTCTTTTTTTTTGTTGTGCATCCAAGGATGCTTAGTAATGCCACATTTGTGGCTTTTACAATTGGGTTGGTTTTTTCATCCATTGCTATTAGTTTGGGATCATATTTAACTTTAGTATTGATGGTTTCTGACTTTTTGGATGAAATTTCTTTAGTATACCAAGTTCAATTTCATTTGCCTCTTAGTTGGGGATGACTTCTTAACTTTTTTGTTGTTAGTTGATAGTTGATGAGTTTGTGGATGAATTTGAGTCAAGGTTTTGTTTTTGCATTTAAATGATATTTCTCTGTTTTGCTATGCATACTAGAAGTGATGTCATATTTGATTCTTTTTTCCAATAGGGTGGTTTTTTCATCCATTGCTGTTAGTTGAGGATCAATTTTGAGTTTTGTGTTGGTGGTTGCCGAGTTTGTGAATCAACTTGCCATGTGTTGTTACTTTCTTTTTCTGGGTTTTTTTGCTATTAAAAAATAGTGTTCTCTATTTGGTTATGCATCATAGGGTGCAAAGTTAGTCCACATTTGCCGATCTTTTTTCCATTGGGCTGTTTTTCTTCATCCATTCCAGTTACTTAGGGATCATTTTTAACTTTTATGTTGGTGGTTGTTGAGAGTGTGGATGAGATTGCTTCGTTAGACCATGTTCAATTTTGTTTGCCTCTTTGTTGGGGATCACTTTTAACTTTTTTGTTGATAGTTGCTTAGTTTTTTTTTATGGAATTGCTATATGTTGCTTTCTCTTTTTTGTTTTTTATGCATTTAAAGGATTGTTCTCTATTTTGTGGTGCATCCAAGGATGCTAAGTAATGCCACATTTGTGGCTTTTACAATTGGGTTGGTTTTTCATCCATTGCTATTAGTTTGGGATCATATTTAACTTTAGTATTGAAGGTTTCTGACTTTTTGGATGAAATTGCTTTAGTATATCAAGTTCAATTTCATTTGCCTCTTAGTTGGGGATGACTTTTTAAGTTTTGTGTTGATGGTTGATGAGTTTGTGGATGAATTTGAGTCAAGGTTTTGTTTTTGCATTTAAATGATATTTCTCTGTTTTGCTATGCATACTGGAAGTGATGTCATATTGGATTCTTTTTTCCAATAGGGTGGTTTTTTTCATCCATTGCTGTTAGTTGAGGATCAATTTTGAGTTTTGTGTTGGTGGTTGCCGAGTTTGTGAATCAACTTGCCATGTGTTGTTACTTTCTTTTTCTGGGTTTTTTAGCTATGAAAATAGTGTTCTCTATTTGGTTATGCATTATAGGGTGCAAAGTTAGTGCACATTTGCTGCTTTTTTCAATTGGGATGTTTTTCTTCATCCATTCCTGTTACTTAGGGATCATTCTTAACTTTTATGTTGGTGGTTGTTGAGATTGTGGATGAGATTGCTTCGTTAGACCATGTTCAATTTTGTTTGCCTCTTTGTTGGGGATCACTTTTAACTTTTTTGTTGATAGTTGCTTAGTTTTTTTTTTTTTATGGAATTGCTATATGTTGCTTTCTCTTTTTGGTTTTTTATGCATTTAAAGGATTGTTCTCTATTTTGTGGTGCATCCAAGGATGCTAAGTAATGCCACATTTGTGGCTTTTACAATTGGGTTGGTTTTTTCATCCATTGCTATTAGTTTGGGATCATATTTAACTTTAGTATTGAAGGTTTCTGACTTTTTTGGATGAAATTGCTTTAGTATATCAAGTTCAATTTCATTTGCCTCTTAGTTGGGGATGACTTTTTTAAGTTTTGTGTTGATGGTTGATGAGTTTGTGGATGAATTTGAGTCAAGGTTTTGTTTTTTGCATTTAAATGATATTTCTCTGTTTTGCTATGCATACTGGAAGTGATGTCATATTGGATTCTTTTTTTCCAATAGGGTGGTTTTTTTCATCCATTGCTGTTAGTTGAGGATCAATTTTGAGTTTTGTGTTGGTGGTTGCCGAGTTTGTGAATCAACTTGCCATGTGTTGTTACTTTCTTTTTTCTGGGTTTTTTTAGCTATGAAAATAGTGTTCTCTATTTGGTTATGCATTATAGGGTGCAAAGTTAGTGCACATTTGCTGCTTTTTTTTCAATTGGGATGTTTTTTCTTCATCCATTCCTGTTACTTAGGGATCATTCTTAACTTTTATGTTGGTGGTTGTTGAGATTGTGGATGAGATTGCTTCGTTAGACCATGTTCAATTTTTGTTTGCCTCTTTGTTGGGGGATCACTTTTAACTTTTTTTGTTGATAGTTGCTTAGTTTTTTTTGATGGAATTGTTATATGTTGCTTTCTTTTTTTTTGTTGTGCATCCAAGGATGCTTAGTAATGCCACATTTGTGGCTTTTACAATTGGGTTGGTTTTTTCATCCATTGCTATTAGTTTGGGATCATATTTAACTTTAGTATTGATGGTTTCTGACTTTTTGGATGAAATTTCTTTAGTATACCAAGTTCAATTTCATTTGCCTCTTAGTTGGGGATGACTTCTTAACTTTTTTTGTTGATAGTTGATGAGTTTGTGGATGAATTTGAGTCAAGGTTTTGTTTTTTGCATTTAAATGATATTTCTCTGTTTTGCTATGCATACTAGAAGTGATGTCATATTTGATTCTTTTTTCCAATAGGGTGGTTTTTTTCATCCATTGTTGTTAGTTGAGGATCAATTTTGAGTTTTGTGTTGGTGGTTGCCGAGTTTGTGAATCAACTTGCCATGTGTTGTTACTTTCTTTTTTCTGGGTTTTTTTTAGCTATTAAAAATAGTGTTCTCTATTTGGTTATGCATCATAGGGTGCAAAGTTAGTCCACATTTGCCGATTTTTTTCCATTGGGCTGTTTTTTCTTCATCCATTCCTGTTACTTAGGGATCATTTCTTTAACTTTTATGTTGGTGGTTGTTGAGATTGTGGATGAGATTGCTTCGTTAGACCATGTTCAATTTTTGTTTGCCTCTTTGTTGGGGATCACTTTTAACTTTTTTTGTTGATAGTTGCTTAGTTTTTTTTTGATGGAATTGTTATATGTTGCTTTCTTTTTTTTTGTTGTGCATCCAAGGATGCTTAGTAATGCCACATTTGTGGCTTTTACAATTGGGTTGGTTTTTTCATCCATTGCTATTAGTTTGGGATCATATTTAACTTTAGTATTGATGGTTTCTGACTTTTTGGATGAAATTTCTTTAGTATACCAAGTTCAATTTCATTTGCCTCTTAGTTGGGGATGACTTCTTTAACTTTTTTTGTTGATAGTTGATGAGTTTGTGGATGAATTTGAGTCAAGGTTTTGTTTTTGCATTTAAATGATATTTCTCTGTTTTGCTATGCATACTAGAAGTGATGTCATATTTGATTCTTTTTTTCCAATAGGGTGGTTTTTTTCATCCATTGTTGTTAGTTGAGGATCAATTTTGAGTTTTGTGTTGGTGGTTGCCGAGTTTGTGAATCAACTTGCCATGTGTTGTTACTTTCTTTTTCTGGGGTTTTTTTGCTATTAAAATAGTGCTCTCTATTTGGTTATGCATCATAGGGTGCAAAGTTAGTCCACATTTGCCGATTTTTTTTCCATTGGGCTGTTTTTTCTTCATCCATTCCTGTTACTTAGGGATCATTTTTAACTTTTATGTTGGTGGTTGTTGAGATTGTGGATGAGATTGCTTCGTTAGACCATGTTCAATTTTGTTTGCCTCTTTGTTGGGGATCACTTTTTAACTTTTTTGTTGATAGTTGCTTAGTTTTTTTTTTATGGAATTGCTATATGTTGCTTTCTTTTTTTGGTTTTTTTATGCATTTAAAGGATTGTTCTCTATTTTGTGGTGCATCCAAGGATGCTAAGTAATGCCACATTTGTGGCTTTTACAATTGGGTTGGTTTTTCATCCATTGCTATTAGTTTGGGATCATATTTAACTTTAGTATTGAAGGTTTCTGACTTTTTGGATGAAATTGCTTTAGTATATCAAGTTCAATTTCATTTGCCTCTTAGTTGGGGATGACTTTTTAAGTTTTGTGTTGATGGTTGATGAGTTTGTGGATGAATTTGAGTCAAGGTTTTGTTTTTGCATTTAAATGATATTTCTCTGTTTTGCTATGCATACTGGAAGTGATGTCATATTGGATTCTTTTTTCCAATAGGGTGGTTTTTTCATCCATTGCTGTTAGTTGAGGATCAATTTTGAGTTTTGTGTTGGTGGTTGCCGAGTTTGTGAATCAACTTGCCATGTGTTGTTACTTTCTTTTTCTGGGTTTTTTAGCTATGAAAATAGTGTTCTCTATTTGGTTATGCATTATAGGGTGCAAAGTTAGTGCACATTTGCTGCTTTTTTCAATTGGGATGTTTTTCTTCATCCATTCCTGTTACTTAGGGATCATTCTTAACTTTTATGTTGGTGGTTGTTGAGATTGTGGATGAGATTGCTTCGTTAGACCATGTTCAATTTTGTTTGCCTCTTTGTTGGGGATCACTTTTAACTTTTTTGTTGATAGTTGCTTAGTTTTTTTTTATGGAATTGTTATATGTTGCTTTCTTTTTTTTTGTTGTGCATCCAAGGATGCTTAGTAATGCCACATTTGTGGCTTTTACAATTGGGTTGGTTTTTTCATCCATTGCTATTAGTTTGGGATCATATTTAACTTTAGTATTGATGGTTTCTGACTTTTTGGATGAAATTTCTTTAGTATACCAAGTTCAATTTCATTTGCCTCTTAGTTGGGGATGACTTCTTAACTTTTTTGTTGATAGTTGATGAGTTTGTGGATGAATTTGAGTCAAGGTTTTGTTTTTGCATTTAAATGATATTTCTCTGTTTTGCTATGCATACTAGAAGTGATGTCATATTTGATTCTTTTTTCCAATAGGGTGGTTTTTTCATCCATTGTTGTTAGTTGAGGATCAATTTTGAGTTTTGTGTTGGTGGTTGCCGAGTTTGTGAATCAACTTGCCATGTGTTGTTACTTTCTTTTTCTGGGTTTTTTTGCTATTAAAATAGTGTTCTCTATTTGGTTATGCATCATAGGGTGCAAAGTTAGTCCACATTTGCTGCTTTTTTCCATTGGGCTGTTTTTCTTCATCCATTCCTGTTACTTAGGGATCATTTTTAACTTTTATGTTGATGGTTGTTGAGATTGTGGATGAGATTGCTTCGTTAGACCATGTTCAATTTTGTTTGCCTCTTTGTTGGGGATCACTTTTAACTTTTTTGTTGATAGTTGCTTAGTTTTTTTATGGAATTGCTATATGTTGCTTTCTTTTTTTGTTTTTTTATGCATTTAAAGGATTGTTTTCTATTTTGTTGTGCATCCAAGGATGCTTAGTAATGCCACATTTGTGGCTTTTACAATTGGGTTGGTTTTTCATCCATTGCTATTAGTTTGGGATCATATTTAACTTTAGTATTGAAGGTTTCTGACTTTTTGGATGAAATTGCTTTAGTATACCAAGTTCAATTTCATTTGCCTCTTAGTTGGGGATGACTTTTTAAGTTTTGTGTTGATGGTTGATGAGTTTGTGGATGAATTTGAGTCAAGGTTTTGTTTTTGCATTTAAATGATATTTCTCTGTTTTGCTATGCATACTGGAAGTGATGTCATATTGGATTCTTTTTTCCAATAGGGTGGTTTTTTCATCCATTGCTGTTAGTTGAGGATCAATTTTGAGTTTTGTGTTGGTGGTTGCCGAGTTTGTGAATCAACTTGCCATGTGTTGTTACTTTCTTTTTCTGGGTTTTTTAGCTATGAAAATAGTGTTCTCTATTTGGTTATGCAGTATAGGGTGCAAAGTTAGTGCACATTCGCTGCTTTTTTCAATTGGGATGTTTTTCTTCATCCATTCCTGTTACTTAGGGATCATTCTTAACTTTTATGTTGGTGGTTGTTGAGATTGTGGATGAGATTGCTTCGTTAGACCATGTTCAATTTTGTTTGCCTCTTTGTTGGGGGATCACTTTTAACTTTTTTTGTTGATAGTTGCTTAGTTTTTTTTTGATGGAATTGTTATATGTTGCTTTCTTTTTTTTGTTGTGCATCCAAGGATGCTTAGTAATGCCACATTTGTGGCTTTTTACAATTGGGTTGGTTTTTTCATCCATTGCTATTAGTTTGGGATCATATTTAACTTTAGTATTGATGGTTTCTGACTTTTTGGATGAAATTTCTTTAGTATACCAAGTTCAATTTCATTTGCCTCTTAGTTGGGGGATGACTTCTTAACTTTTTTTGTTGATAGTTGATGAGTTTGTGGATGAATTTGAGTCAAGGTTTTGTTTTTGCATTTAAATGATATTTCTCTGTTTTGCTATGCATACTAGAAGTGATGTCATATTTGATTCTTTTTTTCCAATAGGGTGGTTTTTTTCATCCATTGTTGTTAGTTGAGGATCAATTTTGAGTTTTGTGTTGGTGGTTGCCGAGTTTGTGAATCAACTTGCCATGTGTTGTTACTTTCTTTTTCTGGGGTTTTTTTTGCTATTAAAATAGTGCTCTCTATTTGGTTATGCATCATAGGGTGCAAAGTTAGTCCACATTTGCCGATTTTTTCCATTGGGCTGTTTTTCTTCATCCATTCCTGTTACTTAGGGATCATTTTTAACTTTTATGTTGGTGGTTGTTGAGATTGTGGATGAGATTGCTTCGTTAGACCATGTTCAATTTTTGTTTGCCTCTTTGTTGGGGATCACTTTTAACTTTTTTGTTGATAGTTGCTTAGTTTTTTTTTATGGAATTGCTATATGTTGCTTTCTCTTTTTGGTTTTTTATGCATTTAAAGGATTGTTCTCTATTTTGTGGTGCATCCAAGGATGCTAAGTAATGCCACATTTGTGGCTTTTACAATTGGGTTGGTTTTTCATCCATTGCTATTAGTTTGGGATCATATTTAACTTTAGTATTGAAGGTTTCTGACTTTTTGGATGAAATTGCTTTAGTATATCAAGTTCAATTTCATTTGCCTCTTAGTTGGGGATGACTTTTTAAGTTTTGTGTTGATGGTTGATGAGTTTGTGGATGAATTTGAGTCAAGGTTTTGTTTTTTGCATTTAAATGATATTTCTCTGTTTTGCTATGCATACTGGAAGTGATGTCATATTGGATTCTTTTTTTCCAATAGGGTGGTTTTTTCATCCATTGCTGTTAGTTGAGGATCAATTTTGAGTTTTGTGTTGGTGGTTGCCGAGTTTGTGAATCAACTTGCCATGTGTTGTTACTTTCTTTTTCTGGGTTTTTTTAGCTATGAAAATAGTGTTCTCTATTTGGTTATGCAGTATAGGGTGCAAAGTTAGTGCACATTCGCTGCTTTTTTCAATTGGGATGTTTTTCTTCATCCATTCCTGTTACTTAGGGATCATTCTTAACTTTTATGTTGGTGGTTGTTGAGATTGTGGATGAGATTGCTTCGTTAGACCATGTTCAATTTTGTTTGCCTCTTTGTTGGGGATCACTTTTAACTTTTTTGTTGATAGTTGCTTAGTTTTTTTGATGGAATTGTTATATGTTGCTTTCTTTTTTTTGTTGTGCATCCAAGGATGCTTAGTAATGCCACATTTGTGGCTTTTACAATTGGGTTGGTTTTTCATCCATTGCTATTAGTTTGGGATCATATTTAACTTTAGTATTGATGGTTTCTGACTTTTTGGATGAAATTTCTTTAGTATACCAAGTTCAATTTCATTTGCCTCTTAGTTGGGGATGACTTCTTAACTTTTTTTGTTGATAGTTGATGAGTTTGTGGATGAATTTGAGTCAAGGTTTTGTTTTTTGCATTTAAATGATATTTCTCTGTTTTGCTATGCATACTAGAAGTGATGTCATATTTGATTCTTTTTTTCCAATAGGGTGGTTTTTTTTCATCCATTGTTGTTAGTTGAGGATCAATTTTGAGTTTTGTGTTGGTGGTTGCCGAGTTTGTGAATCAACTTGCCATGTGTTGTTACTTTCTTTTTCTGGGTTTTTTTGCTATTAAAATAGTGCTCTCTATTTGGTTATGCATCATAGGGTGCAAAGTTAGTCCACATTTGCCGATTTTTTCCATTGGGCTGTTTTTCTTCATCCATTCCTGTTACTTAGGGATCATTTTTAACTTTTATGTTGGTGGTTGTTGAGATTGTGGATGAGATTGCTTCGTTAGACCATGTTCAATTTTGTTTGCCTCTTTGTTGGGGATCACTTTTAACTTTTTTGTTGATAGTTGCTTAGTTTTTTTTTATGGAATTGCTATATGTTGCTTTCTCTTTTTGGTTTTTTATGCATTTAAAGGATTGTTCTCTATTTTGTGGTGCATCCAAGGATGCTAAGTAATGCCACATTTGTGGCTTTTACAATTGGGTTGGTTTTTCATCCATTGCTATTAGTTTGGGATCATATTTAACTTTAGTATTGAAGGTTTCTGACTTTTTTGGATGAAATTGCTTTAGTATATCAAGTTCAATTTCATTTGCCTCTTAGTTGGGGATGACTTTTTTAAGTTTTGTGTTGATGGTTGATGAGTTTGTGGATGAATTTGAGTCAAGGTTTTGTTTTTTGCATTTAAATGATATTTCTCTGTTTTGCTATGCATACTGGAAGTGATGTCATATTGGATTCTTTTTTTCCAATAGGGTGGTTTTTTTCATCCATTGCTGTTAGTTGAGGATCAATTTTGAGTTTTGTGTTGGTGGTTGCCGAGTTTGTGAATCAACTTGCCATGTGTTGTTACTTTCTTTTTTCTGGGTTTTTTTAGCTATGAAAATAGTGTTCTCTATTTGGTTATGCAGTATAGGGTGCAAAGTTAGTGCACATTCGCTGCTTTTTTTCAATTGGGATGTTTTTTCTTCATCCATTCCCTGTTACTTAGGGATCATTCTTAACTTTTATGTTGGTGGTTGTTGAGATTGTGGATGAGATTGCTTCGTTAGACCATGTTCAATTTTGTTTGCCTCTTTGTTGGGGATCACTTTTAACTTTTTTTGTTGATAGTTGCTTAGTTTTTTTTGATGGAATTGTTATATGTTGCTTTCTTTTTTTTGTTGTGCATCCAAGGATGCTTAGTAATGCCACATTTGTGGCTTTTACAATTGGGTTGGTTTTTTCATCCATTGCTATTAGTTTGGGATCATATTTAACTTTAGTATTGATGGTTTCTGACTTTTTGGATGAAATTTCTTTAGTATACCAAGTTCAATTTCATTTGCCTCTTAGTTGGGGATGACTTCTTAACTTTTTTTGTTGATAGTTGATGAGTTTGTGGATGAATTTGAGTCAAGGTTTTGTTTTTTGCATTTAAATGATATTTCTCTGTTTTGCTATGCATACTAGAAGTGATGTCATATTTGATTCTTTTTTTCCAATAGGGTGGTTTTTTTCATCCATTGTTGTTAGTTGAGGATCAATTTTGAGTTTTGTGTTGGTGGTTGCCGAGTTTGTGAATCAACTTGCCATGTGTTGTTACTTTCTTTTTCTGGGGTTTTTTTTGCTATTAAAATAGTGCTCTCTATTTGGTTATGCATCATAGGGTGCAAAGTTAGTCCACATTTGCCGATTTTTTTCCATTGGGCTGTTTTTTCTTCATCCATTCCCTCGTTACTTAGGATCATTTTTAACTTTTATGTTGGTGGTTGTTGAGATTGTGGATGAGATTGCTTCGTTAGACCATGTTCAATTTTGTTTGCCTCTTTGTTGGGGATCACTTTTAACTTTTTTTGTTGATAGTTGCTTAGTTTTTTTTTATGGAATTGCTATATGTTGCTTTCTCTTTTTGGTTTTTTTATGCATTTAAAGGATTGTTCTCTATTTTGTGGTGCATCCAAGGATGCTAAGTAATGCCACATTTGTGGCTTTTACAATTGGGTTGGTTTTTTCATCCATTGCTATTAGTTTGGGATCATATTTAACTTTAGTATTGAAGGTTTCTGACTTTTTGGATGAAATTGCTTTAGTATATCAAGTTCAATTTCATTTGCCTCTTAGTTGGGGATGACTTTTTTAAGTTTTGTGTTGATGGTTGATGAGTTTGTGGATGAATTTGAGTCAAGGTTTTGTTTTTTGCATTTAAATGATATTTCTCTGTTTTGCTATGCATACTGGAAGTGATGTCATATTGGATTCTTTTTTTCCAATAGGGTGGTTTTTTTCATCCATTGCTGTTAGTTGAGGATCAATTTTGAGTTTTGTGTTGGTGGTTGCCGAGTTTGTGAATCAACTTGCCATGTGTTGTTACTTTCTTTTTCTGGGTTTTTTTAGCTATGAAAATAGTGTTCTCTATTTGGTTATGCAGTATAGGGTGCAAAGTTAGTGCACATTCGCTGCTTTTTTTCAATTGGGATGTTTTTTCTTCATCCATTCCTGTTACTTAGGATCATTCTTAACTTTTATGTTGGTGGTTGTTGAGATTGTGGATGAGATTGCTTCGTTAGACCATGTTCAATTTTGTTTGCCTCTTTGTTGGGGGATCACTTTTAACTTTTTTTTGTTGATAGTTGCTTAGTTTTTTTTGATGGAATTGTTATATGTTGCTTTCTTTTTTTTTGTTGTGCATCCAAGGATGCTTAGTAATGCCACATTTGTGGCTTTTACAATTGGGTTGGTTTTTTCATCCATTGCTATTAGTTTGGGATCATATTTAACTTTAGTATTGATGGTTTCTGACTTTTTGGATGAAATTTCTTTAGTATACCAAGTTCAATTTCATTTGCCTCTTAGTTGGGGATGACTTCTTAACTTTTTTTGTTGATAGTTGATGAGTTTGTGGATGAATTTGAGTCAAGGTTTTGTTTTTTGCATTTAAATGATATTTCTCTGTTTTGCTATGCATACTAGAAGTGATGTCATATTTGATTCTTTTTTTCCAATAGGGTGGTTTTTTTCATCCATTGTTGTTAGTTGAGGATCAATTTTGAGTTTTGTGTTGGTGGTTGCCGAGTTTGTGAATCAACTTGCCATGTGTTGTTACTTTCTTTTTCTGGGTTTTTTTTGCTATTAAAATAGTGCTCTCTATTTGGTTATGCATCATAGGGTGCAAAGTTAGTCCACATTTGCCGATTTTTTTCCATTGGGCTGTTTTTTCTTCATCCATTCCTGTTACTTAGGGATCATTTTTAACTTTTATGTTGGTGGTTGTTGAGATTGTGGATGAGATTGCTTCGTTAGACCATGTTCAATTTTTGTTTGCCTCTTTGTTGGGGATCACTTTTAACTTTTTTGTTGATAGTTGCTTAGTTTTTTTTTATGGAATTGCTATATGTTGCTTTCTCTTTTTGGTTTTTTTATGCATTTAAAGGATTGTTCTCTATTTTTGTGGTGCATCCAAGGATGCTAAGTAATGCCACATTTGTGGCTTTTACAATTGGGTTGGTTTTTCATCCATTGCTATTAGTTTGGGATCATATTTAACTTTAGTATTGAAGGTTTCTGACTTTTTGGATGAAATTGCTTTAGTATATCAAGTTCAATTTCATTTGCCTCTTAGTTGGGGATGACTTTTTAAGTTTTGTGTTGATGGTTGATGAGTTTGTGGATGAATTTGAGTCAAGGTTTTGTTTTTGCATTTAAATGATATTTCTCTGTTTTGCTATGCATACTGGAAGTGATGTCATATTGGATTCTTTTTTCCAATAGGGTGGTTTTTTCATCCATTGCTGTTAGTTGAGGATCAATTTTGAGTTTTGTGTTGGTGGTTGCCGAGTTTGTGAATCAACTTGCCATGTGTTGTTACTTTCTTTTTCTGGGTTTTTTAGCTATGAAAATAGTGTTCTCTATTTGGTTATGCAGTATAGGGTGCAAAGTTAGTGCACATTCGCTGCTTTTTTCAATTGGGATGTTTTTCTTCATCCATTCCTGTTACTTAGGGATCATTCTTAACTTTTATGTTGGTGGTTGTTGAGATTGTGGATGAGATTGCTTCGTTAGACCATGTTCAATTTTGTTTGCCTCTTTGTTGGGGATCACTTTTAACTTTTTTGTTGATAGTTGCTTAGTTTTTTTTTGATGGAATTGTTATATGTTGCTTTCTTTTTTTTTGTTGTGCATCCAAGGATGCTTAGTAATGCCACATTTGTGGCTTTTACAATTGGGTTGGTTTTTCATCCATTGCTATTAGTTTGGGATCATATTTAACTTTAGTATTGATGGTTTCTGACTTTTTGGATGAAATTTCTTTAGTATACCAAGTTCAATTTCATTTGCCTCTTAGTTGGGGATGACTTCTTAACTTTTTTGTTGATAGTTGATGAGTTTGTGGATGAATTTGAGTCAAGGTTTTGTTTTTTGCATTTAAATGATATTTCTCTGTTTTGCTATGCATACTAGAAGTGATGTCATATTTGATTCTTTTTTTCCAATAGGGTGGTTTTTTCATCCATTGTTGTTAGTTGAGGATCAATTTTGAGTTTTGTGTTGGTGGTTGCCGAGTTTGTGAATCAACTTGCCATGTGTTGTTACTTTCTTTTTCTGGGTTTTTTTGCTATTAAAATAGTGCTCTCTATTTGGTTATGCATCATAGGGTGCAAAGTTAGTCCACATTTGCCGATTTTTTCCATTGGGCTGTTTTTCTTCATCCATTCCTGTTACTTAGGGATCATTTTTAACTTTTATGTTGGTGGTTGTTGAGATTGTGGATGAGATTGCTTCGTTAGACCATGTTCAATTTTGTTTGCCTCTTTGTTGGGGATCACTTTTAACTTTTTTGTTGATAGTTGCTTAGTTTTTTTTTATGGAATTGCTATATGTTGCTTTCTCTTTTTGGTTTTTTATGCATTTAAAGGATTGTTCTCTATTTTGTGGTGCATCCAAGGATGCTAAGTAATGCCACATTTGTGGCTTTTACAATTGGGTTGGTTTTTCATCCATTGCTATTAGTTTGGGATCATATTTAACTTTAGTATTGAAGGTTTCTGACTTTTTGGATGAAATTGCTTTAGTATATCAAGTTCAATTTCATTTGCCTCTTAGTTGGGGATGACTTTTTAAGTTTTGTGTTGATGGTTGATGAGTTTGTGGATGAATTTGAGTCAAGGTTTTGTTTTTGCATTTAAATGATATTTCTCTGTTTTGCTATGCATACTGGAAGTGATGTCATATTGGATTCTTTTTTCCAATAGGGTGGTTTTTTCATCCATTGCTGTTAGTTGAGGATCAATTTTGAGTTTTGTGTTGGTGGTTGCCGAGTTTGTGAATCAACTTGCCATGTGTTGTTACTTTCTTTTTCTGGGGTTTTTTTAGCTATGAAAATAGTGTTCTCTATTTGGTTATGCAGTATAGGGTGCAAAGTTAGTGCACATTCGCTGCTTTTTTTCAATTGGGATGTTTTTTCTTCATCCATTCCTGTTACTTAGGGATCATTCTTAACTTTTATGTTGGTGGTTGTTGAGATTGTGGATGAGATTGCTTCGTTAGACCATGTTCAATTTTGTTTGCCTCTTTGTTGGGGATCACTTTTAACTTTTTTTGTTGATAGTTGCTTAGTTTTTTTTGATGGAATTGTTATATGTTGCTTTCTTTTTTTTGTTGTGCATCCAAGGATGCTTAGTAATGCCACATTTGTGGCTTTTTACAATTGGGTTGGTTTTTTCATCCATTGCTATTAGTTTGGGATCATATTTAACTTTAGTATTGATGGTTTCTGACTTTTTGGATGAAATTTCTTTAGTATACCAAGTTCAATTTCATTTGCCTCTTAGTTGGGGATGACTTCTTAACTTTTTTTGTTGATAGTTGATGAGTTTGTGGATGAATTTGAGTCAAGGTTTTGTTTTTTGCATTTAAATGATATTTCTCTGTTTTGCTATGCATACTAGAAGTGATGTCATATTTGATTCTTTTTTTCCAATAGGGTGGTTTTTTTCATCCATTGTTGTTAGTTGAGGATCAATTTTGAGTTTTGTGTTGGTGGTTGCCGAGTTTGTGAATCAACTTGCCATGTGTTGTTACTTTCTTTTTCTGGGGTTTTTTTTGCTATTAAAATAGTGCTCTCTATTTGGTTATGCATCATAGGGTGCAAAGTTAGTCCACATTTGCCGATTTTTTTCCATTGGGCTGTTTTTTTCTTCATCCATTCCTGTTACTTAGGGATCATTTTTAACTTTTATGTTGGTGGTTGTTGAGATTGTGGATGAGATTGCTTCGTTAGACCATGTTCAATTTTTGTTTGCCTCTTTGTTGGGGATCACTTTTTAACTTTTTTTGTTGATAGTTGCTTAGTTTTTTTTTATGGAATTGCTATATGTTGCTTTCTCTTTTTGGTTTTTTATGCATTTAAAGGATTGTTCTCTATTTTGTGGTGCATCCAAGGATGCTAAGTAATGCCACATTTGTGGCTTTTACAATTGGGTTGGTTTTTCATCCATTGCTATTAGTTTGGGATCATATTTAACTTTAGTATTGAAGGTTTCTGACTTTTTGGATGAAATTGCTTTAGTATATCAAGTTCAATTTCATTTGCCTCTTAGTTGGGGATGACTTTTTTAAGTTTTGTGTTGATGGTTGATGAGTTTGTGGATGAATTTGAGTCAAGGTTTTGTTTTTTGCATTTAAATGATATTTCTCTGTTTTGCTATGCATACTGGAAGTGATGTCATATTGGATTCTTTTTTTCCAATAGGGTGGTTTTTTTCATCCATTGCTGTTAGTTGAGGATCAATTTTGAGTTTTGTGTTGGTGGTTGCCGAGTTTGTGAATCAACTTGCCATGTGTTGTTACTTTCTTTTTTCTGGGTTTTTTTAGCTATGAAAATAGTGTTCTCTATTTGGTTATGCAGTATAGGGTGCAAAGTTAGTGCACATTCGCTGCTTTTTTTCAATTGGGATGTTTTTTCTTCATCCATTCCTGTTACTTAGGGATCATTCTTAACTTTTATGTTGGTGGTTGTTGAGATTGTGGATGAGATTGCTTCGTTAGACCATGTTCAATTTTGTTTGCCTCTTTGTTGGGGATCACTTTTAACTTTTTTTGTTGATAGTTGCTTAGTTTTTTTTGATGGAATTGTTATATGTTGCTTTCTTTTTTTTTGTTGTGCATCCAAGGATGCTTAGTAATGCCACATTTGTGGCTTTTACAATTGGGTTGGTTTTTCATCCATTGCTATTAGTTTGGGATCATATTTAACTTTAGTATTGATGGTTTCTGACTTTTTGGATGAAATTTGCTTTAGTATACCAAGTTCAATTTCATTTGCCTCTTAGTTGGGGATGACTTCTTAAGTTTTTGTGTTGATGGTTGATGAGTTTGTGGATGAATTTGAGTCAAGGTTTTGTTTTTTGCATTTAAATGATATTTCTCTGTTTTGCTATGCATACTGGAAGTGATGTCATATTTGATTCTTTTTTTCCAATAGGGTGGTTTTTTTCATCCATTGCTGTTAGTTGAGGATCAATTTTGAGTTTTTGTGTTGGTGGTTGCCGAGTTTGTGAATCAACTTGCCATGTGTTGTTACTTTCTTTTTTCTGGGGTTTTTTTAGCTATGAAAATAGTGTTCTCTATTTGGTTATGCAGTCATAGGGTGCAAAGTTAGTGCACATTTCGCTGCTTTTTTCAATTGGGATGTTTTTCTTCATCCATTCCTGTTACTTAGGGATCATTCTTAACTTTTATGTTGGTGGTTGTTGAGATTGTGGATGAGATTGCTTCGTTAGACCATGTTCAATTTTGTTTGCCTCTTTGTTGGGGATCACTTTTAACTTTTTTGTTGATAGTTGCTTAGTTTTTTTTGATGGAATTGTTATATGTTGCTTTCTTTTTTTTTGTTGTGCATCCAAGGATGCTTAGTAATGCCACATTTGTGGCTTTTTACAATTGGGTTGGTTTTTTCATCCATTGCTATTAGTTTGGGATCATATTTAACTTTAGTATTGATGGTTTCTGACTTTTTGGATGAAATTTCTTTAGTATACCAAGTTCAATTTCATTTGCCTCTTAGTTGGGGATGACTTCTTAACTTTTTTTGTTGATAGTTGATGAGTTTGTGGATGAATTTGAGTCAAGGTTTTGTTTTTTGCATTTAAATGATATTTCTCTGTTTTGCTATGCATACTAGAAGTGATGTCATATTTGATTCTTTTTTTCCAATAGGGTGGTTTTTTTCATCCATTGTTGTTAGTTGAGGATCAATTTTGAGTTTTGTGTTGGTGGTTGCCGAGTTTGTGAATCAACTTGCCATGTGTTGTTACTTTCCTTTTTCTGGGTTTTTTTGCTATTAAAATAGTGCTCTCTATTTGGTTATGCATCATAGGGTGCAAAGTTAGTCCACATTTGCCGATTTTTTTCCATTGGGCTGTTTTTTCTTCATCCATTCCTCGTTACTTAGGGATCATTTTTTAACTTTTATGTTGGTGGTTGTTGAGATTGTGGATGAGATTGCTTCGTTAGACCATGTTCAATTTTTTGTTTGCCTCTTTGTTGGGGATCACTTTTTAACTTTTTTTGTTGATAGTTGCTTAGTTTTTTTTTATGGAATTGCTATATGTTGCTTTCTCTTTTTGGTTTTTTTATGCATTTAAAGGATTGTTCTCTATTTTTGTGGTGCATCCAAGGATGCTAAGTAATGCCACATTTGTGGCTTTTACAATTGGGTTGGTTTTTTCATCCATTGCTATTAGTTTGGGATCATATTTAACTTTAGTATTGAAGGTTTCTGACTTTTTGGATGAAATTGCTTTAGTATATCAAGTTCAATTTCATTTGCCTCTTAGTTGGGGATGACTTTTTAAGTTTTGTGTTGATGGTTGATGAGTTTGTGGATGAATTTGAGTCAAGGTTTTGTTTTTGCATTTAAATGATATTTCTCTGTTTTGCTATGCATACTGGAAGTGATGTCATATTGGATTCTTTTTTTCCAATAGGGTGGTTTTTTTCATCCATTGCTGTTAGTTGAGGATCAATTTTGAGTTTTGTGTTGGTGGTTGCCGAGTTTGTGAATCAACTTGCCATGTGTTGTTACTTTCTTTTTTCTGGGTTTTTTTAGCTATGAAAAATAGTGTTCTCTATTTGGTTATGCAGTATAGGGTGCAAAGTTAGTGCACATTCGCTGCTTTTTTTCAATTGGGATGTTTTTCTTCATCCATTCCTGTTACTTAGGATCATTCTTAACTTTTATGTTGGTGGTTGTTGAGATTGTGGATGAGATTGCTTCGTTAGACCATGTTCAATTTTGTTTGCCTCTTTGTTGGGGATCACTTTTAACTTTTTTGTTGATAGTTGCTTAGTTTTTTTGATGGAATTGTTATATGTTGCTTTCTTTTTTTTGTTGTGCATCCAAGGATGCTTAGTAATGCCACATTTGTGGCTTTTACAATTGGGTTGGTTTTTCATCCATTGCTATTAGTTTGGGATCATATTTAACTTTAGTATTGAAGGTTTCTGACTTTTTGGATGAAATTGCTTTAGTATATCAAGTTCAATTTCATTTGCCTCTTAGTTGGGGATGACTTTTTAAGTTTTGTGTTGATGGTTGATGAGTTTGTGGATGAATTTGAGTCAAGGTTTTGTTTTTGCATTTAAATGATATTTCTCTGTTTTGCTATGCATACTGGAAGTGATGTCATATTGGATTCTTTTTTCCAATAGGGTGGTTTTTTTCATCCATTGCTGTTAGTTGAGGATCAATTTTGAGTTTTGTGTTGGTGGTTGCCGAGTTTGTGAATCAACTTGCCATGTGTTGTTACTTTCTTTTTTCTGGGTTTTTTTAGCTATGAAAATAGTGTTCTCTATTTGGTTATGCAGTATAGGGTGCAAAGTTAGTGCACATTTCGCTGCTTTTTTTTCAATTGGGATGTTTTTTCTTCATCCATTCCCTGTTACTTAGGGATCATTCTTAACTTTTATGTTGGTGGTTGTTGAGATTGTGGATGAGATTGCTTCGTTAGACCATGTTCAATTTTGTTTGCCTCTTTGTTGGGGATCACTTTTAACTTTTTTTGTTGATAGTTGCTTAGTTTTTTTTTGATGGAATTGTTATATGTTGCTTTCTTTTTTTTTGTTGTGCATCCAAGGATGCTTAGTAATGCCACATTTGTGGCTTTTACAATTGGGTTGGTTTTTTCATCCATTGCTATTAGTTTGGGATCATATTTAACTTTAGTATTGATGGTTTCTGACTTTTTTGGATGAAATTTCTTTAGTATACCAAGTTCAATTTCATTTGCCTCTTAGTTGGGGATGACTTCTTAACTTTTTTTGTTGATAGTTGATGAGTTT
Source organism: Salix udensis (assembly GCA_029204005.1). Taxonomy (NCBI): domain Eukaryota; kingdom Viridiplantae; phylum Streptophyta; class Magnoliopsida; order Malpighiales; family Salicaceae; genus Salix; species Salix udensis. The sequence continues at coordinate 6,094,712 of CM055025.1, forward strand.
GTGGATGAATTTGAGTCAAGGTTTTGTTTTTTGCATTTAAATGATATTTCTCTGTTTTGCTATGCATACTAGAAGTGATGTCATATTTGATTCTTTTTTTCCAATAGGGTGGTTTTTTTCATCCATTGTTGTTAGTTGAGGATCAATTTTGAGTTTTGTGTTGGTGGTTGCCGAGTTTGTGAATCAACTTGCCATGTGTTGTTACTTTCTTTTTCTGGGTTTTTTTTGCTATTAAAATAGTGCTCTCTATTTGGTTATGCATCATAGGGTGCAAAGTTAGTCCACATTTGCCGATTTTTTTCCATTGGGCTGTTTTTTCTTCATCCATTCCTCGTTACTTAGGGATCATTTTTAACTTTTATGTTGGTGGTTGTTGAGATTGTGGATGAGATTGCTTCGTTAGACCATGTTCAATTTTTGTTTGCCTCTTTGTTGGGGATCACTTTTAACTTTTTTTGTTGATAGTTGCTTAGTTTTTTTTTATGGAATTGCTATATGTTGCTTTCTCTTTTTGGTTTTTTTATGCATTTAAAGGATTGTTCTCTATTTTTGTGGTGCATCCAAGGATGCTAAGTAATGCCACATTTGTGGCTTTTACAATTGGGTTGGTTTTTTCATCCATTGCTATTAGTTTGGGATCATATTTAACTTTAGTATTGAAGGTTTCTGACTTTTTGGATGAAATTGCTTTAGTATATCAAGTTCAATTTCATTTGCCTCTTAGTTGGGGATGACTTTTTTAAGTTTTGTGTTGATGGTTGATGAGTTTGTGGATGAATTTGAGTCAAGGTTTTGTTTTTTGCATTTAAATGATATTTCTCTGTTTTGCTATGCATACTGGAAGTGATGTCATATTGGATTCTTTTTTTCCAATAGGGTGGTTTTTTCATCCATTGCTGTTAGTTGAGGATCAATTTTGAGTTTTGTGTTGGTGGTTGCCGAGTTTGTGAATCAACTTGCCATGTGTTGTTACTTTCTTTTTCTGGGTTTTTTAGCTATGAAAATAGTGTTCTCTATTTGGTTATGCAGTATAGGGTGCAAAGTTAGTGCACATTCGCTGCTTTTTTCAATTGGGATGTTTTTCTTCATCCATTCCTGTTACTTAGGGATCATTCTTAACTTTTATGTTGGTGGTTGTTGAGATTGTGGATGAGATTGCTTCGTTAGACCATGTTCAATTTTGTTTGCCTCTTTGTTGGGGATCACTTTTAACTTTTTTGTTGATAGTTGCTTAGTTTTTTTTGATGGAATTGTTATATGTTGCTTTCTTTTTTTTGTTGTGCATCCAAGGATGCTTAGTAATGCCACATTTGTGGCTTTTACAATTGGGTTGGTTTTTCATCCATTGCTATTAGTTTGGGATCATATTTAACTTTAGTATTGATGGTTTCTGACTTTTTGGATGAAATTGCTTTAGTATACCAAGTTCAATTTCATTTGCCTCTTAGTTGGGGATGACTTTTTAACTTTTTTGTGTTGATAGTTGATGAGTTTGTGGATGAATTTGAGTCAAGGTTTTGTTTTTTGCATTTAAATGATATTTCTCTGTTTTGCTATGCATACTAGAAGTGATGTCATATTTGGATTCTTTTTTTCCAATAGGGTGGTTTTTTTTCATCCATTGCTGTTAGTTGAGGATCAATTTTGAGTTTTGTGTTGGTGGTTGCCGAGTTTGTGAATCAACTTGCCATGTGTGTTGTTACTTTCTTTTTCTGGGTTTTTTAGCTATGAAAATAGTGTTCTCTATTTGGTTATGCAGTATAGGGTGCAAAGTTAGTGCACATTCGCTGTTTCTTTTTTCAATTGGGATGTTTCTTTTCTTCATCCATTCCTGATTTACTTAGGGATCATTCTTAACTTTTATGTTGGTGGTTGTTGAGATTGTGGATGAGATTGCTTCGTTAGACCATGTTCAATTTTGTTTGCCTCTTTGTTGGGGATCACTTTTAACTTTTTTGTTGATAGTTGCTTAGTTTTTTTGATGGAATTGTTATATGTTGCTTGCCACATTTGTGGCTTTTACAATTGGGTTGGTTTTTCATCCATTGCTATTAGTTTGGGATCATATTTAACTTTAGTATTGATGGTTTCTGACTTTTTGGATGAAATTTCTTTAGTATACCAAGTTCAATTTCATTTGCCTCTTAGTTGGGGATGACTTCTTAACTTTTTTGTTGATAGTTGATGAGTTTGTGGATGAATTTGAGTCAAGGTTTTGTTTTTGCATTTAAATGATATTTCTCTGTTTTGCTATGCATACTAGAAGTGATGTCATATTTGATTCTTTTTTCCAATAGGGTGGTTTTTTCATCCATTGTTGTTAGTTGAGGATCAATTTTGAGTTTTGTGTTGGTGGTTGCCGAGTTTGTGAATCAACTTGCCATGTGTTGTTACTTTCCTTTTCTGGGTTTTTTTGCTATTAAAATAGTGCTCTCTATTTGGTTATGCATCATAGGGTGCAAAGTTAGTCCACATTTGCCGATTTTTTCCATTGGGCTGTTTTTCTTCATCCATTCCTGTTACTTAGGGATCATTTTTAACTTTTATGTTGGTGGTTGTTGAGATTGTGGATGAGATTGCTTCGTTAGACCATGTTCAATTTTGTTTGCCTCTTTGTTGGGGATCACTTTTAACTTTTTTGTTGATAGTTGCTTAGTTTTTTTATGGAATTGCTATATGTTGCTTTCTTTTTGGTTTTTTATGCATTTAAAGGATTGTTCTTATTTTTGTGGTGCATCCAAGGATGCTAAAGTGGCCATTTGTGGCTTTTTACAATTGGGTTGGTTTTTCATCCATTGCTATTAGTTTGGGATCATATTTAACTTTAGTATTGATGGTTTCTGACTTTTTTGGATGAAATTGCTTTTAGTATATCAAGTTCAATTTCATTTGCCTCTTAGTTGGGGATGACTTTCTTTAAGTTTTGTGTTGATGGTTGATGAGTTTGTGGATGAATTTGAGTCAAGGTTTTGTTTTTTGCATTTAAATGATATTTCTGCTTTTTTGCTATGCATACTGGAAGTGATGTCATATTGGATTCTTTTTTTCCAACTAGGGTGGTTTTTTCATCCATTGCTGTTAGTTGAGGATCAATTTTGAGTTTTGTGTTGGTGGTTGCCGAGTTTGTGAATCAACTTGCCATGTGTTGTTACTTTCTTTTTTCTGGGTTTTTTAGCTATGAAAATAGTGTTCTCTATTTGGTTATGCAGTATAGGGTGCAAAGTTAGTGCACATTCGCTGCTTTTTTCAATTGGGATGTTTTTCTTCATCCATTCCTCGTCATTTAGGGATCATTCTTAACTTTTATGTTGGTGGTTGTTGAGATTGTGGATGAGATTGCTTCGGTTAGACCATGTTCAATTTTGTTTGCTTCTTTGTTGGGGATCACTTTTTAACTTTTTGTTGATAGTTGCTTAGTTTTTTTTGATGGAATTGTTATATGTTGCTTTCTTTTTTTGTTGTGCATCCAAGGATGCTTAGTAATGCCACATTTGTGGCTTTTACAATTGGGTTGGTTTTTCATCCATTGCTATTAGTTTGGGATCATATTTAACTTTAGTATTGAAGGTTTCTGACTTTTTGGATGAAATTGCTTTAGTATATCAAGTTCAATTTCATTTGCCTCTTAGTTGGGGATGACTTTTTAAGTTTTGTGTTGATGGTTGATGAGTTTGTGGATGAATTTGAGTCAAGGTTTTGTTTTTGCATTTAAATGATATTTCTCTGTTTTGCTATGCATACTGGAAGTGATGTCATATTGGATTCTTTTTTCCAATAGGGTGGTTTTTTCATCCATTGCTGTTAGTTGAGGATCAATTTTTGAGTTTTGTGTTGGTGGTTGCCGAGTTTGTGAATCAACTTGCCATGTGTTGTTACTTTCTTTTTTCTGGGTTTTTTTAGCTATGAAAATAGTGTTCTCTATTTGGTTATGCAGTATAGGGTGCAAAGTTAGTGCACATTTGCTGCTTTTTTCAATTGGGATGTTTTTCTTCATCCATTCCTGTTACTTAGGGATCATTCTTAACTTTTATGTTGGTGGTTGTTGAGATTGTGGATGAGATTGCTTCGTTAGACCATGTTCAATTTTGTTTGCCTCTTTGTTGGGGGATCACTTTTTAACTTTTTTGTTGATAGTTGCTTAGTTTTTTTTGATGGAATTGTTATATGTTGCTTTCTTTTTTTGTTGTGCATCCAAGGATGCTTAGTAATGCCACATTTGTGGCTTTTTACAATTGGGTTGGTTTTTTCATCCATTGCTATTAGTTTGGGATCATATTTAACTTTAGTATTGATGGTTTCTGACTTTTTGGATGAAATTTCTTTAGTATACCAAGTTCAATTTCATTTGCCTCTTAGTTGGGGATGACTTCTTAACTTTTTTGTTGATAGTTGATGAGTTTGTGGATGAATTTGAGTCAAGGTTTTGTTTTTGCATTTAAATGATATTTCTCTGTTTTGCTATGCATACTAGAAGTGATGTCATATTTGATTCTTTTTTCCAATAGGGTGGTTTTTTCATCCATTGTTGTTAGTTGAGGATCAATTTTGAGTTTTGTGTTGGTGGTTGCCGAGTTTGTGAATCAACTTGCCATGTGTTGTTACTTTCTTTTTCTGGGTTTTTTTGCTATTAAAATAGTGCTCTCTATTTGGTTATGCATCATAGGGTGCAAAGTTAGTCCACATTTGCCGATTTTTTCCATTGGGCTGTTTTTCTTCATCCATTCCTGTTACTTAGGGATCATTTTTAACTTTTATGTTGGTGGTTGTTGAGATTGTGGATGAGATTGCTTCGTTAGACCATGTTCAATTTTGTTTGCCTCTTTGTTGGGGATCACTTTTAACTTTTTTGTTGATAGTTGCTTAGTTTTTTTTTATGGAATTGCTATATGTTGCTTTCTCTTTTTGGTTTTTTATGCATTTAAAGGATTGTTCTCTATTTTGTGGTGCATCCAAGGATGCTAAGTAATGCCACATTTGTGGCTTTTACAATTGGGTTGGTTTTTCATCCATTGCTATTAGTTTGGGATCATATTTAACTTTAGTATTGAAGGTTTCTGACTTTTTGGATGAAATTGCTTTAGTATATCAAGTTCAATTTCATTTGCCTCTTAGTTGGGGATGACTTTTTAAGTTTTGTGTTGATGGTTGATGAGTTTGTGGATGAATTTGAGTCAAGGTTTTGTTTTTGCATTTAAATGATATTTCTCTGTTTTGCTATGCATACTGGAAGTGATGTCATATTGGATTCTTTTTTCCAATAGGGTGGTTTTTTCATCCATTGCTGTTAGTTGAGGATCAATTTTGAGTTTTGTGTTGGTGGTTGCCGAGTTTGTGAATCAACTTGCCATGTGTTGTTACTTTCTTTTTCTGGGTTTTTTTAGCTATGAAAATAGTGTTCTCTATTTGGTTATGCAGTATAGGGTGCAAAGTTAGTGCACATTCGCTGCTTTTTTCAATTGGGATGTTTTTCTTCATCCATTCCTGTTACTTAGGGATCATTCTTAACTTTTATGTTGGTGGTTGTTGAGATTGTGGATGAGATTGCTTCGTTAGACCATGTTCAATTTTGTTTGCCTCTTTGTTGGGGATCACTTTTAACTTTTTTGTTGATAGTTGCTTAGTTTTTTTTGATGGAATTGTTATATGTTGCTTTCTTTTTTTTTGTTGTGCATCCAAGGATGCTTAGTAATGCCACATTTGTGGCTTTTACAATTGGGTTGGTTTTTTCATCCATTGCTATTAGTTTGGGATCATATTTAACTTTAGTATTGATGGTTTCTGACTTTTTGGATGAAATTTCTTTAGTATACCAAGTTCAATTTCATTTGCCTCTTAGTTGGGGGATGACTTCTTAACTTTTTTTGTTGATAGTTGATGAGTTTGTGGATGAATTTGAGTCAAGGTTTTGTTTTTTGCATTTAAATGATATTTCTCTGTTTTGCTATGCATACTAGAAGTGATGTCATATTTGATTCTTTTTTTCCAATAGGGTGGTTTTTTTCATCCATTGTTGTTAGTTGAGGATCAATTTTGAGTTTTGTGTTGGTGGTTGCCGAGTTTGTGAATCAACTTGCCATGTGTTGTTACTTTCTTTTTCTGGGGTTTTTTTTGCTATTAAAATAGTGCTCTCTATTTGGTTATGCATCATAGGGTGCAAAGTTAGTCCACATTTGCCGATTTTTTTCCATTGGGCTGTTTTTCTTCATCCATTCCTGTTACTTAGGGATCATTTTTAACTTTTATGTTGGTGGTTGTTGAGATTGTGGATGAGATTGCTTCGTTAGACCATGTTCAATTTTGTTTGCCTCTTTGTTGGGGATCACTTTTAACTTTTTTGTTGATAGTTGCTTAGTTTTTTTTTATGGAATTGCTATATGTTGCTTTCTCTTTTTGGTTTTTTATGCATTTAAAGGATTGTTCTCTATTTTGTGGTGCATCCAAGGATGCTAAGTAATGCCACATTTGTGGCTTTTACAATTGGGTTGGTTTTTCATCCATTGCTATTAGTTTGGGATCATATTTAACTTTAGTATTGAAGGTTTCTGACTTTTTGGATGAAATTGCTTTAGTATATCAAGTTCAATTTCATTTGCCTCTTAGTTGGGGATGACTTTTTAAGTTTTGTGTTGATGGTTGATGAGTTTGTGGATGAATTTGAGTCAAGGTTTTGTTTTTTGCATTTAAATGATATTTCTCTGTTTTGCTATGCATACTGGAAGTGATGTCATATTGGATTCTTTTTTTCCAATAGGGTGGTTTTTTTCATCCATTGCTGTTAGTTGAGGATCAATTTTGAGTTTTGTGTTGGTGGTTGCCGAGTTTGTGAATCAACTTGCCATGTGTTGTTACTTTCTTTTTTCTGGGTTTTTTAGCTATGAAAATAGTGTTCTCTATTTGGTTATGCAGTATAGGGTGCAAAGTTAGTGCACATTCGCTGCTTTTTTTCAATTGGGATGTTTTTTCTTCATCCATTCCCTGTTACTTAGGGATCATTCTTAACTTTTATGTTGGTGGTTGTTGAGATTGTGGATGAGATTGCTTCGTTAGACCATGTTCAATTTTGTTTGCCTCTTTGTTGGGGGATCACTTTTAACTTTTTTTGTTGATAGTTGCTTAGTTTTTTTGATGGAATTGTTATATGTTGCTTTCTTTTTTTTGTTGTGCATCCAAGGATGCTTAGTAATGCCACATTTGTGGCTTTTACAATTGGGTTGGTTTTTCATCCATTGCTATTAGTTTGGGATCATATTTAACTTTAGTATTGATGGTTTCTGACTTTTTGGATGAAATTTCTTTAGTATACCAAGTTCAATTTCATTTGCCTCTTAGTTGGGGATGACTTCTTAACTTTTTTGTTGATAGTTGATGAGTTTGTGGATGAATTTGAGTCAAGGTTTTGTTTTTGCATTTAAATGATATTTCTCTGTTTTGCTATGCATACTAGAAGTGATGTCATATTTGATTCTTTTTTCCAATAGGGTGGTTTTTTCATCCATTGTTGTTAGTTGAGGATCAATTTTGAGTTTTGTGTTGGTGGTTGCCGAGTTTGTGAATCAACTTGCCATGTGTTGTTACTTTCTTTTTCTGGGTTTTTTTGCTATTAAAATAGTGCTCTCTATTTGGTTATGCATCATAGGGTGCAAAGTTAGTCCACATTTGCCGATTTTTTCCATTGGGCTGTTTTTCTTCATCCATTCCTGTTACTTAGGGATCATTTTTAACTTTTATGTTGGTGGTTGTTGAGATTGTGGATGAGATTGCTTCGTTAGACCATGTTCAATTTTGTTTGCCTCTTTGTTGGGGATCACTTTTAACTTTTTTGTTGATAGTTGCTTAGTTTTTTTTTATGGAATTGCTATATGTTGCTTTCTCTTTTTGGTTTTTTATGCATTTAAAGGATTGTTCTCTATTTTGTGGTGCATCCAAGGATGCTAAGTAATGCCACATTTGTGGCTTTTACAATTGGGTTGGTTTTTCATCCATTGCTATTAGTTTGGGATCATATTTAACTTTAGTATTGAAGGTTTCTGACTTTTTGGATGAAATTGCTTTAGTATATCAAGTTCAATTTCATTTGCCTCTTAGTTGGGGATGACTTTTTAAGTTTTGTGTTGATGGTTGATGAGTTTGTGGATGAATTTGAGTCAAGGTTTTGTTTTTGCATTTAAATGATATTTCTCTGTTTTGCTATGCATACTGGAAGTGATGTCATATTGGATTCTTTTTTCCAATAGGGTGGTTTTTTCATCCATTGCTGTTAGTTGAGGATCAATTTTGAGTTTTGTGTTGGTGGTTGCCGAGTTTGTGAATCAACTTGCCATGTGTTGTTACTTTCTTTTTCTGGGTTTTTTAGCTATGAAAATAGTGTTCTCTATTTGGTTATGCAGTATAGGGTGCAAAGTTAGTGCACATTCGCTGCTTTTTTCAATTGGGATGTTTTTCTTCATCCATTCCTGTTACTTAGGGATCATTCTTAACTTTTATGTTGGTGGTTGTTGAGATTGTGGATGAGATTGCTTCGTTAGACCATGTTCAATTTTGTTTGCCTCTTTGTTGGGGATCACTTTTAACTTTTTTGTTGATAGTTGCTTAGTTTTTTTGATGGAATTGTTATATGTTGCTTTCTTTTTTTTGTTGTGCATCCAAGGATGCTTAGTAATGCCACATTTGTGGCTTTTACAATTGGGTTGGTTTTTCATCCATTGCTATTAGTTTGGGATCATATTTAACTTTAGTATTGATGGTTTCTGACTTTTTGGATGAAATTTCTTTAGTATACCAAGTTCAATTTCATTTGCCTCTTAGTTGGGGGATGACTTCTTAACTTTTTTTGTTGATAGTTGATGAGTTTGTGGATGAATTTGAGTCAAGGTTTTGTTTTTGCATTTAAATGATATTTCTCTGTTTTGCTATGCATACTAGAAGTGATGTCATATTTGATTCTTTTTTCCAATAGGGTGGTTTTTTTCATCCATTGTTGTTAGTTGAGGATCAATTTTGAGTTTTGTGTTGGTGGTTGCCGAGTTTGTGAATCAACTTGCCATGTGTTGTTACTTTCCTTTTTCTGGGGGTTTTTTTGCTATTAAAATAGTGCTCTCTATTTGGTTATGCATCATAGGGTGCAAAGTTAGTCCACATTTGCCGATTTTTTTCCATTGGGCTGTTTTTTCTTCATCCATTCCT
>CM055025.1:6104394-6218937 GCA_029204005.1 Salix udensis
CCCGAACCTCGAAAACCAGGAACCATGAAACCCGGAACTGCGAAAACCCGTACTCGAAACCCCTAACCCGCAACCCGAAACCCCCAACATCGAAACCCGGAACCCCAAACCCGAAATGCTAAACGCCGCACCCGAAACCCCGAACCGCGAAACCTTATAACCGAAACCCCGAACCGCGAAACCATGAATCGCAAAAACCCATAATCGAAACCCCGAACCCTGAAACCCTGCACCCGAAACCATGAACTGCGAAACCCGCACCTGGATACCCCATACCCGAAACCCCAAACCTTGAAAACCCCGAACCACGAAAACCCATACCTGAAACCCCGTACCGCGAAACACCGTACCCGCAACCCCAAAACCTAGAACTACGTAACCCCGAACCTCAAAAGCTCTAACCCCAAACCCGTAACCCTGAAAACCCTAAACCCCAAATAGGAAACCCTTAATCCGCAACTTGAAACCCCGAACTTCGAAATCCCAAAATCGAAATCCCGAACCACGAAACCATGGACCTGAAACTTCGAACCACGAAAACCTGTACCAGAAACCCCGAACCGCGAAAAGCCACACCCGCAACCCCAAACCCGAAACCTAGAACTGCGTAACCCCGAACCTCGAAAGCTCGAACCCCAAACCCGAAACCCCGCACCCGAAACCCCGCACCTTGAAACCCCGTACCCGAAACCCCGAACCTCAAAAACCCCGAAACCGAAACCATGAAACCCCGTACCCGAAACCCCGAACCTCCAAAACCCCGAACCCCAAACGGGAAACCCCTAACTTCGAAACCCCCAACCCCAAATCCCGAACTTTGAAAACCTTGAATCCCAAATGCGAAACCACTAACTCGAAACCCGTAACCCCGAAACCCCGAACCCCGAACCCCGAACCACGAAACCCCGACACCAAAACCCCGAACCCGAAACCCCAAAACACAAACCTCGAACCTCGAAAACTCCGAACCACAAACACGAAACCCCTAACCCACAACCCGAAACCCCGAACATCGAAACCCCAAACCCGAAACACTGAATCCCCCAAACCCCGAACCCCTAACGCGAAACCCCAAACCCGAAACCCCGAACCTCCAAAACACCGAACCGCCAAACGCCGCACCTGAAACCCCGCAACTGAAACCCCAAACCCGAAACCCTGCACACGAAAACCCCGAACCTCGAAACCCCGCACCCGAAACCCCAAACCACAAACGCAAAATCGCGAACCTGAAATCTCGAACTTCCAAAACCCCGAACCCGAAACCCCGCACCCGAAACCCTGAACTTCAAACCCCGAACTACGAAACCCCTAACCCGAAACCCCCAACATCGAAACCCCAAACGCGAAACCCTATACCCCTATTCCGAAACCCTGAACCTCAAAACCCCGCACCCGAAACCCCGAACCCGAAGCCCCGAACTTGAAAAACCCGAACCTCAAAACCCCGTACCCCAAACCCCGAACCTCGAAAACCCCGAACCTCGAAACCCCGCACCCGAAACCCCTAACCCCCAACATCGAAACCCGTAACCCGAATCCCCGAACCGCCACACCCGAAACACCGAAGCTCGAAACCCCGAACGCCAAACCCCGAACTGCGAAACCCCTAACTCGCAACCCGAAATCCCCAACATCGAAACCCCAAACGCGAAACCTCGTACCCCTAACCTGAAACCCCGACACTCCAAACCCTGCACCTGAAACCCCGAACTGCGAAACCCGCACTCGAAACCTCGAACCTTGAAACCCTGTACCCGAAACCCCGAAGCTCGAAAACTCGGAACCGCGAAACCCAGAACCGCAAAAACCCGCACCCAAAACCCCTTACCCGTAACTCCGAATCGCGAAATGCCGCACCCGAAATCTCAAAACCCAAAACCCCGAACCTCGAAACCCTGAACCCCAAACCCTGAACCGCGAAACCCGTAACCCGCAACCCAAAACCCCAAACATCGAAACCCTAAACGCAAAACCCCGTACCCCTAACCCGAAACCCCGTAGCTCAAAACCCCACAACCGAAAACCCCGAACCTCGAAAACCCTCATCCTCGAAACCCCGCACTCGAAAGCACAAACCCCAAATGCAACATCGCGAACCCGAAATCTCGAACCCCCAAAACCCCGAACCCAAAACCCTGTACCCGAAACCCCGCACTCGAAACCCCGAACTGCAAACCCCGAACTACGAAACCCCTAACCCTAAACCCCCAACATCGAAACCCCAAACCCGAAACCCCGTACCCCTATTCCGAAACCCCAAACCTCAAAATCCCGCACCCGAAACCCCGAAATTGAAGCCCCGATCTTGAAAAATCCGAACCTTGAAACCCCGTACCCCTAACCCTGAACCTCGAAACCTCGCACCCGAAACCCTTAACCCTTAACCCGAAACCCCCAACATCGAAACCCGTAACCCGAAACCCGAAACCCCGAACCGCTAAACGCCGCACCCGAAACACTGAAGATCGAAACCCCGAACTTGAAACCCTGAACTGCGAAACCCCTAACCCGCAACCCAAAATCCCCAACATCGAAACCCCAAACGCGAAACCCCGTACCCAAAATCCCCAACATTGAAACCCCAAATGCGAAACCCCGAACTGCGAAACCCGCACTCAAAACCCTGAACCTTGAAACCCCGTGTACCCGAAAACCCAAACCTTGAAAACTCGGAATCGCGAAACCCGGAACCGCAAATACCCACACCTAAAACCCCTTACCCGAAACCCCGAACCGCGAAACGCTGCACCCGAAACCTCAAAACCCAAAACCCCAAACGGTGAAACCCCGAACCTCGAAACCAGAACCCCAAACCCCAAACTTTGAAACCCGTAACCCGTAACTCGAAACTCCCAACATCGAAACCCCAAACCCCGAACCGTGAAACCTGCACTCGAAACCCCAAAACCTTGAAACCCCGAACCTCGAAAACCAGGAACCATGAAACCCGGAACCGCGAAAACCCGTACCCGAAACCCCTAACCCGCAACCTGAAACCCCCAACATCGAAACCCCAAACCCGAAACCCCAAACCCGAAACGCGAAACGCCGCACCTGAAACCCCGAACCCGAAACCCCGCACCCGAAACCCCGAACCGCGAAACCTTGTAACCGAAACCCCGAACCGCGAAACCATGAATCGCAAAAACCCATAATCGAAACCCCGAACCTCGAAACCCTGCACCTGAAACCATGAACCGCGAAACCCGCACCTGGATACCCCATACCCGAAACCCCGAAACTTGAAAACCCGTAACCCTGAAAACCCTGAACCCCAATTAGGAAACCCTTAACCCGCAACTTGAAACCCCGAACTTTGAAATCCCAAAATCGAAACCCCGAACCACGAAACCATGGACCTGAAACTTCGAACCACGAAACATCTGTACCCGAAACCCCGAACCGCGAAACGCCACACCCGCAACCCCAAACCCGAAACCTAGAACTGCGTAACCCCGAACCTCGAAAGCTCGAACCCCAAACCCGTAACCCTGAAAACCCCGAACCCCAAATAGGAAACCCTTAACTCGCAACGTGAAACCCCGAGCCACGAAACCATGGACTTGAAACCCCGAACCTCGAAACCCGCACTGTGAAACCCCGTACCCGAAACCCCTCACCCCAAACCCGTCGCACGAAACCCCGAAACTAGAAACCTCGAACCTCGAAACCCTTAACACTGAAACTCGGAACCGTGAAACCCGCACCTTGAAACCCCGTACTCGAAACCCTAAACCTCAAAAACCCGAAACCGAAACCATGAAACCCCGTACCCGAAACCCCGAACCCCAAACGGGAAACCCCTAACTTCGAAACCCCTAACCCCAAATCCTGAACTTTGAAAACCTTGAATCCCAAATGCGAAACCACTAACTCGAAACCCGTAACCCCGAACCTCGAAACCCTGAAACCCCAAACCCCGAACCCCGAACCACGAAACCCCGAACCCGAAACCCCAAAACGCAAACCTCGAACCTCGAAAACTCCGAACCACAAACGCGAAACCCCTAACCCGCAACCCGAGAACCCCGAACATCGAAACCCAAAACCCGAAAACACTGAATCCCCCAAACCCCGAACCACTAACGCGAAACGCCAAACCCGAAACCCCGAACCTCCAAAACACCAAACCTCGAACACCTGGAATTGCGAAAACACAAACTGTGAAAACCCGCACCCGTAACCCCGTACCCGAAACCCCGAACCATGAAATGCCGCACCCGAAACCTCGAAACCCCGAACATCGAAACCCCGTACCGCAAAACCCCATATCCGACACCACGAAACCCCAAACCACGAAACCAGAATCGTGAAAACCTGCACCCGAAACCCCGAACAGCGAAACATCGCACCCGAAAGCCTGTAACCCCAAACATTGTTTCGCACCCCATCGCGGCGTCGTGACGACCCTCCCCGTGAGCGGGGAATATAATGTGGAGGTCTTATCTTTATTTTCGTGAAAAGAGAGTCGCCATCTAGTATTACGGTTACTAGGAAACCTAAAACTGGTCTTTAAGAGATTCTAAGGCAAGGGACTGGTTGCATAAAGGGCAGGTTTTAGCACCCCTAATACGCCCTACCTAAGATGCGATTCAAAAATCTAGGATCATCTTTACATACAGGACTACAACTTTGATGAAGGGTCCGACCGACAGAAAATTGATTTGAGGGACAGAATCGGCCGCAATCTGCTTCGTAAAAAAACAAGCAAAACAAGATCTTCAAACGGGGATATCACGTGCTTCTGGCAGCGAAATGAGGTGATTCAAAAATCCAGGGCCATCTTTACATACAGGACTACAACTTTTATGAAGGGTCCGACCGACAGAAAATTGATTTGAGGGGCAGAATCGACCGCAATCTGCTTCGTAAAAAAACAAGCACAAGATGACCTTCAAACAGGGATATCACGTGCTTCCGGTAGTGATATGAGGCGATTCAATAATCCAGGGGACCATATTTAGATACAGGACTACAACTTTTCTGAAGGGTCCGACCGACAGAAAATTGATTTGAGGGCAGAATCGGCCCCAATTGTTTTCGTAAAAAAACAAGAAAAACAATACCTTCAAACGGGGATATCACTTGCTTCTGGTAGAGAAATGATGCTATTCAAAAATCCAGGATCATCTTTACATCCAGGACTACATCTTTGATGAACGATCCGACCGACAGAAAATAGATTTGACGGGCAGAATAGGCCGCAATCTGCTTCGTAAAAAAACAAGCAAAACAAGATCTTCAAACGGGGATATCACGTGTTTCTGGTAGTGAAATGAGACGATTCAAAAATCTAGGCTCATCTTTACATACAGGACTACAACTTTGATGAACCGTCCGACCGACAGAAAATAGATTTGACGGGCAGAATCGGCCGCAATCTACTTCGTAAAAAAACAAGCAAAACAAGATCTTCAAACGGGGATATCACATGTTTCTGGTAGTGAAATGAGACGATTCAAAAATCTAGGCTCATCTTTACATACAGGACTACAACTTTTATGAAGGGTCCGACCGACAGAAAATTGATTTGAGGGACAGAATCGGCCGCAATCTGCTTCGTAAAAAAACAAGCAAAACAAGATCTTCAAACGGGGATATCACGTGCTTCTGGCAGCGAAATGAGGTGATTCAAAAATCCAGGGCCATCTTTATATATAGCACTACAACTTTTATGTAGGGTCCGGCCGACAGAAAATTGATTTGAGAGCAGAATAGGCCCCAATCGTTTTTGTAAAAAAACAAGCAAAACAATACAATCAAACGGGGATATCACGTGCTTGTGGTAGAGAAATGATGCGATTCAAAAATCCAGGATCATCTTTACATCCAGGACTACAACTTTGATGAACTGTCCGACCGACAGAAAAAGATGTGACGGGCGGAATCGGCCACAATCTGTTTCGTAAAAAAACAAGCAAAACAAGACCTTCAAAAGGGGACATCACGTGCTTATGGTAGCGAAATGAGGTGATTCAAAAATCTAGGCTCATCTTTACATACAGGACTACAACTTTGATGAAGGGTCGGACCGATAGAAAATTGATTTTAGGGGCAGAATCGGCCGCAATCTGCTTTGTAAAAAAACAATCACAAGTAGAGCTTCAAACAGGGATATCACGTGCTTCTGGTAGCGAAATGAGGTGATTCAAAAATCCAGAGCCATCTTTACATACAGCACTACAACTTTTATGAAGGGTTCGACCGATAGAAAATTGATTTGAGGGGCAGAATCGGCCGCAAATCGCTTTGTAAAAAAACAATCACAAGTAGACATTCAAACAGGGATATCACGTGCTTCTGGTAGTGATATGAGGCGATTCAATAATCCAGGGCCATATTTAGATACCAGACTACAACTTTGATGAAAGGTCCGACCGACAGAAATTTGATTTGAGGGGCAGAATCGACCGCAATCTGCTTCGTAAAAAAACAAGCACAAGTAGACCTTCAAACAGGGATATCACGTGCTTCCGGTAGTGAAATGAGATGATTCAAAAATCCAGGGCCATATTTAGATACAGTACTACAACTTTTCTAAAGGGTCCGACCAACAGAAAATTGATTTGAGGGCAGAATCGGCCCCAATTGTTTTCGTAAAAAAACAAGCAAAACAATACCTTCAAACGGGGATATCACTTGCTTCTGGTAGAGAAATGATGCTATTCAAAAATTTAGGACCAACTTTACATCCACGACTACATCTTTGATGAACGGTCCGACCGACAGAAAATAGATTTGACGGGCAGAATCGGCCGCAATATGCTTCGTAAAAAAACAAGGAAAACAAGATCTTCAAACGGGGATATCACGTGCTTCTGGTAGAAAAATGAGACGATTCAAAAATCTAGGCTCATCTTTACATACAGGACTACAACTTTGATGAAGGGACCGACCAACAGAAAATTGATTTGAGGGGCAGAATCGGCCGCAATCTGCTTCGTAAAAAAAATCAAGCAAAACAAGATCTTCAAACGGGGATATCACGTGCTTCTGGCAGCGAAATGAGGTGATTCAAAAATCCAGGGCCATCTTTACATACAGGACTACAACTTTTATGAAGGGTCCGACCGACAGAAAATTGATTTGAGGGGCAGAATCGGCCGCAATCTGCTTCGTAAAAAAACAAGCACAAGATGACCTTCAAACAGGGATATCACGTGCTTCCGGTAGTGATATGAGGCGATTCAATAATCCTGGGCCATATTTAGATACAGGACTACAACTTTTCTGAAGGGTCCGACCGACAGAAAATTGATTTGAGGGCAGAATCGGCCCCAATTGTTTTCGTAAAAAAACAAGAAAAACAATACCTTCAAACGGGGATATCACTTGCTTCTGGTAGAGAAATGATGCTATCTTTACATACAGTTCTACAACTTTTATGAATGGTCCGACTGACAGAAATTTGATTTGAGGGGCAGAATCGACCGCAATCTGCTTCGTAAAATAACAAGCACAAGTAGACCTTCAAACAGGGATATCACGTGCTTCTGGTAGCTTAATGAGGTGATTCAAAAATCCAGAGCTATCTTTACATACAGGACTACAACTTTTGTGAAGGGTCCGACCGACAGAAAATTGGTTTGAGGGCAGAATCGGCCCCAATTGTTTTCGTAAAAAAACAAGCAAAACAATAACTTCAAACGGGGATATCACTTGCTTCTGGTAGCGAAATTTGGTGATTCAAAAATCCAGAGCCATCTTTACATACAGGACTACAACTTTTATGAAGGGTTCGACCGACAGAAAATTGATTTGAGGGGCGAATCGGCCGCAATCGCTTTGTAAAAAAAACAATCACAAGTAGACTTTCAAACAGGGATATCACGTGCTTCTGGTAGCGAAATGAGGTGATTCAAAAATCCAGAGCTATCTTTACATACAGTTCTACAACTTTTATGAAGGGTCCGACCGACAGAAAATAGATTTGACGGGCAGAATCGGCAGCAATCTTCTTCGTAAAACAACAAGCAAAAGAAGACCTTCAATGGGGATATCACGTGCTTGTGGTTGTGAAATGAGGTGATTCAAAAATCCAGGGCCATCTTTACATACAGGACTACATCTTTGATGAAACGGTCCGACCGACAGAAAATAGATTTGACGGGCAGAATCGGCAGCAATCTTCTTCTTAAAACAACAAGCAAAAGAAGACCTTCAATGGGGATATCACGTGCTTGTGGTTGTGAAATGAGATGATTCAAAAATCTAGGCTCATCTTTACATACAGGACTACAACTTTGATGAAGGGTCCGACCGACAGACAAATTGATTTGAGGGGCAGAATAGGTCGCAATCTGCTTCGTAAAAAAACAACCACAAGTAGACCTTCAAACAGGGATATCACGTGCTTCTGGTAGCGAAATGAGGTGATTCAAAAATCCAGGGCCATCTTTACATACAGGACTACAACTTTTATGAAGGGTCCGACCGACAAAAAATTGATTTGAGGGGCAGAATCGGCTGCAATCTGCTTCGTAAAAAAACAACCACAAGTAGACCTTCAAACAGGTATATCACGTGCTTATGGTAACGAAATGTGGTGATTCAAAAATCTAGGCTCATCTTTACATACAGGACTACAACTTTGATGAAGGGTCGGACCGATAGAAAATTGATTTGAGGGGCAGAATCGGCCGCAATCTGCTTTGTAAAAAAGCAATCACAAGTAGACCTTCAAACATGGATATCACGTGCTTCTGGTAGCGAAATGAGGTGATTCAAAAATCCAGAGCCATCTTTACATACAGGACTACAACTTTTATGAAGGGTTCGACCGACAGAAAATTGATTTGAGGGGCAGAATCGGCCGCAATCTGCTTTGTAAAAAAACAATCACAAGTAGACTTTCAAACAGGGATATCACGTGCTTCTGGTAGCGAAATGAGGTGATTCAAAAATCCAGAGCTATCTTTACATACAGTTCTACAACTTTTATGAAGGGTCGGACCGATAGAAAATTGATTTGAGGGGCAGAATCGGCCGCAATCTGCTTTGTAAAAAAGCAATCACAAGTAGACCTTCAAACATGGATATCACGTGCTTCTGGTAGCGAAATGAGGTGATTCAAAAATCCAGAGCCATCTTTACATACAGGACTACAACTTTTATAAAGGTTTCGACCGACAGAAAATTGATTTGAGGGGCAGAATCGGCCGCAATCTGCTTTGTAAAAAAACAATCACAAGTAGACCTTCAAACAGGGATATCACGTGCTTCTGGTAGCGAAATGAGGTGATTCAAAAATCCAGAGCTATCTTTACATACATTTCTACAACTTTTATGAAGGGTCCGACCGACAGAAATTTGATTTGAGGGGCAGAATCGACCGCAATCTGCTTCGTAAAAAAACAAGCACAAGTAGACCGTCAAACAGGGAAATCACGTGCTTCCGTTAGTGAAATGAGGCGATTAAAAAATCTAGGGCCATATTTAGATACAGGACTACAACTTTTCTAAAGGGTCCGACCGAAAGAAAATTGATTTGAGGGCAGAATCGGCCCCAATTGTTTTCGTAAAAAAACAAGCAAAACAATAACTTCAAACGGGGATATCACTTGCTTCTGGTAGAGAAATGATGCTATTCAAAAATCCAGGATCATCTTTACATCCAGGACTACATCTTTGATGAATGGTCCGACCGATAGAAAATAGATTTGACGGGCAGAATCGGCCGCAATCTGCTTCGTAAAAAAACAAGCAAAACAAGATCTTCAAACGGGGATATCACGTGCTTCTGGTAGTGAAATGAGACAATTCAAAAATCTAGGCTCATCTTTACATACAGGACTACAACTTTGATGAAGGGTCCGACCAACAGAAAATTGATTTGAGGGGCAGAATCGGCCGCAATCTGCTTCGTAAAAAAACAAGCAAAACAAGATCTTCAAACGGGGATATCACGTGCTTCTGGTAGTGAAATGAGACAATTCAAAAATCTAGGCTCATCTTTACATACAGGACTACAACTTTGATGAAGGGTCCGACCGACAGACAAATTGATTTGAGGGGCAGAATCGGCCGCAATCTGCTTCATAAAAAAACAACCACAAGTAGACCTTCAAACAGGGATATCACGTGCTTCTGGTAGTGAAATGAGGCAATTCAAAAATCCAGGGCCATATTTAGATACTGGCTACAACTTTTCTGTAGGGTCCGACCGACAGAAAATGGATTTCAGAGCAGAATAGGCCCCAATCGTTTTTGTAAAAAAACAAGCAAAACAATACAATCAAACGGGGATATCATGTGCTTCTGGCAGAGAAATGATGCGATTCAAAAATCCAGGATCATCTTTACATCCAGGACTACAACTTTGATGAACTGTCCGACCGACAGAAAAAAGATGTGACGGGTAGAATCGGCCATAATCTCTTTCGTAAAAAAACAAGCAAAACAAGACCTTCAATGGGGATATCACGTGCTTCTGGTAGTGAAATGAGATGATTCAAAAATCTAGGCTCATCTTTACATACAGGACTACAACTTTGATGAAGGGTCCGACCGACCGACAAATTGATTTGAGGGGCAGAATCGGCCGCAATCTGCTTCGTAAAAAAACAACCACAAGTAGACCTTCAAACAGGGATATCACGTGCTTCTGGAAGAGAAATGATGCTATTCAAAAATCCAGGATCGTCATTACATCCAGGACTACAACTTTGATGAACGGTACGACCGATAGAAAATAGATTTGAGAGCAGAATAGGCCCCTATCGTTTTTGTACAAAAACAAGCAAAACAATACAATCAAACGGGGATATCACGTGCTTCTGGTAGAGAAATGATGCGATTCAAAAATCCAGGATCATCTTTACATCTAGGACTACAACTTTGATGAACTGTCTGACCGATAGAAAAAGATATGAAGGTCAGAATCGGCCACAATCTGTTTCGTAAAAAAAAAAAGCAAAACAAGACCATCAAAAGGGGATATCATGTGCTTCTGGTAGCGAAATGAGGTGATTCAAAAATCCAGGGCCATCTTTACATACAGGACTACAACTTTTATGAAGGGTCCGACCGACAGAAAATTGATTTGAGGAGCAGAATCGGCCGCAATCTGCTTCGAAAAAAAACAACCACAAGTAGACCTTCAAACTTGGATATCACGTGCTTATGGTAGCGAAATGTGGTGATTCAAAAATCTAGGCTCATCTTTACATACAGGACTACAACTTTGATGAAGGGTCGGACCGATAGAAAATTGATTTGAGGGGCAGAATCGGCCGCAATCTGCTTCGTAAAAAAACAACCACAAGTAGACCTTCAAA
This sequence comes from Salix udensis, assembly GCA_029204005.1. Lineage (NCBI taxonomy): Eukaryota > Viridiplantae > Streptophyta > Magnoliopsida > Malpighiales > Salicaceae > Salix > Salix udensis. The sequence goes on from CM055025.1 coordinate 6,115,674, forward strand.
CAGGGATATCACGTGCTTCTGGAAGAGAAATGATGCTATTCAAAAATCCAGGATCTTCATTACATCCAGGACTACAACTTTGATGAACGGTCCGACCGACAAAAACTAGATTTGAGAGCAGAATAGGCCCCTATCGTTTTTGTAAAAAAACAAGCAAAACAATACAATCAAACGGGGATATCACGTGCTTCTCGTAGAGAAATGATGCGATTAAAAAATCCAGGATCATCTTTACATCTAGGACTACAACTTTGATGAACTGTCCGACCAACAGAAAAAAGATGTGACGGGCAGAATCGGCCACAATCTGTTTCGTAAAAAAAAAAAGCAAAACAAGACCATCAAAAGGGGATATCACGTGCTTCTGGTAGTGAAATGAGGTGATTCAAAAATCCAGGGCCATCTTTACATACAGGACTACAATTTTTATGAAGGGTCCGACCGACAGAAAATTGTTTTGAGGGGCAGAATCGGTCGCAATCTGCTTCGTAAAAAAACAACCACAAGTAGACCTTCAAACAGGGATATCACGTTCTTATGGTAGCGAAATGTGGTGATTCAAAAATCTAGGCTCATCTTTACATACAGGACTACAACTTTGATGAAGGGTCGGACAGATAGAAAATTGATTTGAGGGGCAGAATCGGCCGCAATCTGCTTCGTAAAAAAACAACCACAAGTAGACCTTCAAACAGGGATATCACGTGCTTCCGGTAGTGAAATGAGGGGATTCAAAAATCCAGGGTGATATTTATATACAGGACTACAACTTTTCTGAAGGGTCCAACCGACAGAAAATTGATTTGAGGGAAGAATCGGCAGCAATCTTTTTCGTAAAAAAAAAATCACAAGTAGACCTTCAAACAGGGATATCACGTGCTTCTGGTAGTGAAATGAGACGATTCAAAAATCTAGGGTCATCTTTACATACAGGACTACAACTTTGATGAAGGGTACGACCGACAGAAAATTGATTTGAGGGGCAGAATCAGCCGCAATTTGCATCGTAAAAAAACAAGCACAAGTAGACCTTCAAACAGGGATATCACGTGCTTCTGGTAGAGAAATGATGCTATTCAAAAAATCCAGGATCATCTTTACATCCAAGACGACATCTTTGATGAACAGTCCGACCGACAGAAAATAGATTTGACGGGCAGAATCGGCAGCAATCTTTTTCGTAAAAAAAACAAGCAAAACAAGACCTTCAAATGGGGATATCACGTGCTTGTGGTTGTGAAATGAGGTGATTCAAAAATCCAGGGACCATCTTTACATACAGGACTACAACTTTTATGCAGGGTCCGACCGACAGAAAATTGATTTGAGGGGCACAATCGGCTGCAATCTACTTCGTAAAAAAACAACCACAAGTAGACCTTCAAACAGGGATATCACGTGCTTCTGGTAGAGAAATGATGCTATTCAAAAATCTAGGATCATCATTACATCCAGGACTACATCTTTGATGAACGGTCCGACCGACAGAAAATATATTTGACGAGCAGAATCGGCAGCAATCTTTTTCGTAAAAAAACAAGCAAAACAAGACCTTCAAATGGGGATATCACGTGCTTCTGGTAGTGAAATGAGACGATTCAAAAATCTAGGGTCATCTTTACATACAGGACTACAACATTGGTTAAGGGTCCGACCGACAGAAAATTGATTTGAGGGGCAGAATCGGCCGCAATCTGCTTCGTAAAAAAACAAGCACAAGAAGACCTTCAAACAAGGATATCACGTGCTTCCGGTAGTGAAATGAGGTGATAAAAACAATCCAGGGCCATATTTAGATACAGGACTACAGCTTTGATGAAGGGTCCGACCGACAGAAAATTTATTTGAGGGGCACAATCGGCCGCAATCTACTTCGTAAAAAAACAACCACAAGTAGACCTTCAAACAGGGATATCACGTGCTTCTGGTAGAGAAATGATGCTATTCAAAAATCTAGGATCATCATTACATCCAGGACTACATGTTTGATGAACGGTCCGACCGACATAAAATATATTTGACGGGCAGAATCGGCAGCAATCTTTTTCGTAAAAAAACAAGCAAAACAAGACCTTCAAATGGGGATATCACGTTCTTCTGGTAGTGAAATGAGACGATTTAAAAATCTAGGCTCATCTATACATACAGGACTACAACTTTGATGTAGGGTCCGACCGATAGAAAATTGATTTGAGGGGCAGAATCGGCCGCAATCTGCTTCGTAAAAAAACAAGCACAAGAAGACCTTCAAACAAGGATATCACGTGCTTCCGGTAGTGAAATGAGGCGATTCAATAATCCAGGGCCATATTTAGATACAGGACTATAAGTTGATGAAGGGTCCGACTGACAAAAAATTGATTTGAGGGGCAGTATCGGCCGCAATCTGCTTCGTAAAAATACAACCACAAGTAGACCTTCAAACAGGGATATCACGTGCTTCTGGTAGAGAAATGATGCTATTCAAAAATCCAGGATCATCATTACATCTAGGACTACAACTTTTCTGAAGGGTCCGACCGACAGAAAATTGATTTGAGGGCAAAATCGGCCCCAATTGTTTTCGTAAAACAACAAGCAAAACAATACAATCAAACGGGGATATCACGTGCTTCTGTTAGGGAAATGATTGTATTCAAAAATCCAGGATCATCTTTACATCTAGGACTACAACTTTGATGAACCTTTCCGACCGACAGAAATTGACTTGACGGGCAGAATCGGCAGCAATCTTTTTCGTAAAAAAAACAAGTAAAACAAGACCTTCAAATGGGGATATCACGTGCTTCTGGTAGAGAAATGATGCTATTCAAAAATCTAGGATCATCATTACATCCAGGACTACAACTTCGATGAACGGTCTGACCGACAGAAAATAGATTTGAGAGCAGAATAGGCCCCAATCATTTTTCTAAAAAAACAAGCAAAACAGTACAATCAAATGGGGATATCACGTGCTTCTAGTAGTGAAATGAGACAATTCAAAAATCTAGGCTCATCTTTACATGCAGGACTACAACTTTGATGAAGGGTCCGACCGACAGAAAATTGATTTGAGGGGCAGAATCGGCCGCAATCTGCTTCGTAAAAAAACAAGCAAAAGTAGACCTTCAAACACGGATATCACGTGCTTCTGGTAGCGAAATGAGGTGATTCAAAAATCAAAGGCCATCTTTACATACAGGACTACATCTTTTATGAAGGGTCCGACAAACAGAAAATTGATTTGAGGGGCAGAATCGGCCGCAATCTGCTTCGTAAAAAAACAACCACAAGTAGACCTTCAAACAGGGATATCACGTGCTTCTGGTAGAGAAATGATGCTATTCAAAAATCCAGGATCATCATTACATCCAGGACTACAACTTTGATGCACGGTCCGACCGATAGAAAATTGATTTGAGGGGCAGAATCGGCCGCAGTCTGCTTCGTAAAAAAACAAGTACAAGTAGACCTTCGAACAGGGATATCACGTGCTTTCGGTAGTGAAATGAGGCGATTCAAAAATCCAATTTCATCTTTACATACAGGACTACAACTTTTATAGAGGGTCCGACCGACAGAAAATTGATTTGAGGGGCAGAATCGGCCGCAATCTGCTTCGTAAAAACAACAAGCACAAGTAGACCATCAAACAGGGATATCACGTGCTTCTGGTAGTGAAATGAGGCGATTCAAAAATCCAGGGCCATCTTTACATACAGGACTACAACTTTTATGAAGGGTCCGACCGACAGAAAATTGATTTGAGGGGCAGAACCGACCGCAATCTGCTTCGTAAAAAAACAAGCACAAGTAGACCATCAAACAGGGATATCACGTGCTTCTGGTAGTGAAATAAGGCTATTCAAAAATCCAGGGCCATATTTAGATATAGGACTAGAACTTTTATGAAGGGTCCGACCGACAGAAAATTGATTTGAGGGCAGAATCGGCCCCAATCATTTTTGTAAAAAAACAAGCAAAACAATACCTTCAAACGGGGATATCACGTGCTTCTTGTAGAGAAATAATGCTATTCAAAAATACAGGATCATCTTTACATCCAGTACTACATCTTTCATGAACGGTCCGACCGACAGAAAATAGATTTGACAGGCAGAATCAGCCGAAATCTTTTTCGTAAAAAAACAAGCAAAACAAGACCTTCGAATGGGGATATCACATGCTTCTGGTAGTGAAATGAGACGATTCAAAAATATAGGCTCATCTTTACGTACAGGACTACAACTTTGATGAAGGGTCCGACCGATAGAAAATTGATTTGAGGGGCAGAATCGGCCGCAATCTGCTTCGTAAAAAAACAAGCAAAAGTAGACCTTCAAACACGGATATCACGTGCTTCTGGTAGTGAAACAAGGCGATTCAAAAATCAGGGCCATATTTAGATACAGGACTACAACTTTTCTGAAGGGTTCGACCGTCAGAAAATTGATTTGAGAGCAGAATCGGCCCCAATCATTTTCGTAAGAAAACAAGCAAAATAATACCTTCAAATGAGGCTCATCTTTACATACAGGACTAGAACTTTGATGAAGGGTCCGACCGACAGAAAATTGATTTGAGGGGCAGCATCGACCGCAATCTGCTTCGTAAAAAAACAAGCACAAGTAGACCATCAAATAGGGATATCACGTGCTTCTGGTAGTGGAATGAAGTGATTCAAAAATCCAGGGCCATCTTTACATACAGGACTACAACTTTTATGAAGGGTCCGACGGAGAGAAAATTGATTTGAGGGGCAGAATCGGCCGCAATCTGCTTCGTAAAAAACCAAGCACAAGTAGACCATCAAACAGGGATCTCACGAGCTTCTGGTAGCAAAATGAGGTGATTAAAAAATCCAGGGCCATCTTTACATACAGGAATACAACTTTTATGAGGGGTTCGACCGACAGAAAATTGATTTGAGGAACAGAATCGGCCGCAATCTGCTTCGTAAAAAAACAAACACAAGTAGACCTTCAAACAGGGATATCACGGGCTTCGGGTAGCGAAATGAGGTGATTCAAAAATCCAGGGCCATCTTTACATACAGGACTACAACTTTTATGAGGGGTTCGACTGACAGAAAATTGATTTGAGGGGCAGAATCAGCCGCAATCTGCTTCGTAAAAAAACAAACAAAAGTAGACCTTCAAATAGGGATATCATGTGCTTCCGGTATCGAAATGAGGGGATTCAAAAATCCAGGGCCATCTTTACATACAGGACTACAAGTGTTATGAAGGGTCCTACCGACTGAAAATTGATTTGAGGGGCAGAATCGGCCGCAATATGCTTCGTAAAAAAACAAGCACAAGTAGACCTTCAAACAGGGATATCACGTGCTTCTGGTAGCGAAATGAGGCGATTCAAAAATCGAGGACCATCTTTACTTACAGGACTACAACTTTTTTGAAGGGTCCGACCGATAGAAAATCGATTTGAGGGCAGAATTGGCCGCAATCTGCTTCGTAAAAAAACAAGCACAAGTAGCCCTTCAAATAGAGATATCACGTGCTTCTGGTAGCGAAATGAGGTGATTCAAAAATCCAGGGCTATCTTTACATATAGGACTACAACTTTTATGAGGGGTCCGACCGACAGAAAATAGATTTGAGAGCAGAATAGGACCCAATTGTTTTTGAAAAAAACAAGCAAAACAATACAATCAAACGGGGATATCACGTGCTTCTGGTAGAGAAATGATGCGATTCAAAAATCCAGGATCATCTTTACATCCAGGACTACAACTTTGATGAACTGTCCTACCGACAGAAAAAAGATGTGACGGGCAGAATCGGCCACAATCTATTTCGTAAAAAAACAAGCAAAACACGACCTTCAAAAGGGGATATCACGTGCTTCTGGTAGCGAAATAAGGTGATTCAAAAATGTAGGCTCATCTTTACATACAGGACTACAACTTTGATGAAGGGTTCGACCTACAGAAAATTGATTTGAGGGGCAGAATCGGCCGCAATCTGCTTCGTAAAAAAACAAGCACAAGTAGACCTTCAAACAGGGATATCACGTGCTTCTGGTAGCGAAATGAGGTGATTCAAAAATCCAAGTCCATTTTACATACAGGACTTCAAATTTGATGAAGGGTCCAACCGACAGAAAATTGATTTCAGGGGCAGAATCGGCCACAATCTGCTTCGTAAAAAAAACAAGCACAAGTAGACCATCAAACAGGGATATCACGTGCTTCTGTTAGCGAAATGAGGTGATTCAAAAATCCATGGCCATCTTTACATACAGGAGTACAACTTTGATGAAGGGTCCGACCGACAGAAAATTGATTTGAGGGGCAGAATCGGCCGCAATCTGCTTCGTAAAAAAACAAGCACCTGTAGACCTCCAAACAGGGATATCACGTGCTTCCGGTAGTGAAATGAGGCGATTCAAAAATTGAGGGCCATCTTTACATACAGGACTACAACTGTTTTGAACGGTCCGACCGATAGAAAATTGATTTGAGGGCAGAATCGGCCCCAATCGTTTTCGTAAAAAATCAAGCAAAACAATACCTTCAAACGGGGATATCACGTGCTTGTGGTAGTGAAATGAGACGATTCAAAAATCTAGGCTCATCTTTACATACAGGACTACAACTTTAATGAAGGTTCCGACCGACAGAAAATTGAATAGAGGGGCAGAAATGGCCGCAATGTGCTTTTTAAAAAAACAAGGACAAGTAGACCTTCAAACAGGGATATCACGTGCTTCTGGTAGTGAAACAAGGCGATTCAAAAATCCAGGGCCATATTTAGATATAGGACTACAACTTTTCTGAAGGGTGCGACCGTCAGAAAATTGATTTGAGAGCAGAATCGGCCCCAATCATTTTCGTAAAAAAACAAGAAAAATAATACCATCAAATGAGGCTCATGTTTACATACAGGACTACAACTTTGATGAAGGGTCCGACCGACAGAAAATTGATTTGAGGGGAAGAATCGGCCGCAATCTGCTTCGTAAAAAAACAAGCACAAGTAGACCATCAAACAGGGATATCACGTGCTTCTGGTAGTGAAATGAGGTGATTCAAAAATCCAGGGTCGTCTTTACATACAGGACTACAACTTTTATGAGGGGTCCGACATACAGAAAATTGATTTGAGGGGTAGAATCGGCCGCAATCTGCTTCGTAAAAAAGCAAACAAAAGTAGACCTTCGAACATGGATATCACATGCTTCTGGTAGAGAAATAATGCTATTTAAAAATCCAGGATCATCTTTACATCCAGGACTACATCTTTCATGAACGGTCCGACCGACAGAAAATAGATTTGACGAGCAGAATCGGCCGCAAACTTTTTTGTAAAAAAAAAGCAAAACAAGACCAACAAACGGGGATATCACGTGCTTCTGGTAGTGAAATGAGACGATTCAAAAATCTAGGCTCATCTTTACATACAGGACTACAACTTTAATGAAGGGTCCAACCGACACAAAATTGATTAAAGGGGCAGAATTGGCCGCAATGTGCTTCGTAAAAAAACAAGCACAAGTAGACCTTCAAACAGGGATATCACGTGCTTCTGGTAGTGAAACAAGGCGATTCAAAAATCCAGGGCCATATTTAGATACAGGAATACAACTTTTCTAAAGGGTTCGACCGTCAGAAAATTGATTTGAGAGCAGAATCGGCCCCAATCATTTTTGTAAAAAAACAAGCAAAATAATACCTTCAAATGAGGCTCATCTTTACATACAGGACTACAACTTTGATGAAGGGTCCGACCGACAGAAAATTGATTTGAGGGGTAGAATCGGCCGCAATCTGCTTCGTAAAAAAACAAGCACAAGTAGACCATCAAACAGGGATATCACGTGCTTCTGGTAGTGAAATGAGGTGATTCAAAAATCCATGGTCATCTTTACATACAGGTCTACAACTTTAATGAAGGGTCCAACCGACACAAAATTGATTAAAGGGGCAGAATTGGCCGCAATGTGCTTCGTAAAAAAACAAGCACAAGTAGACCTTCAAACAGGGATATCACGTGGTTCTGGTAGTGAAACAAGGCGATTCAAAAATTCAGGGCCATATTTAGATACAGGACTACAACTTTTCTGAAGGGTTCGACCATCAGAAAATTGATTTGAGAGTAGAATTGGCCCCAATCATTTTCTTAAAAAAACAAGCAAAATAATACCTTCAAATGAGGCTCATCTTTACATACAGGACTACAATTTTGATGAAGGGTCCGACCGACAGAAAATTGATTTGAGGGGCAAAATCGGTCGCAATCTGTTTCGTAAAAAAACAAGCACAAGTAGACCATCAAACAGGGATATCACGTGCTTCTGGTAGTGAAATGAGGTGATTCAAAAATCCAGGGCCATCTTTACATACAGGACTACAACTTTTATGAAGGGTCCGACGGACCGAAAATTGATTTGAGGGGCAGAATCGGCCGCAATCTGCTTCGTTAAAAAAACAAGCACAAGTAGACCATCAAACAGGGATATCACGTGCTTCTTGTAGTGAAATGAGGTGATTCAAAAATCCAGGGCCATCTTTACATACAGGACTACAACTTTTATGAAGGTTGCGACGGACAGAAAATTGATTTGAGGGGCAGAATCGGCCGCAATCTGCTTCGTAAAAAAACAAGCACAAGTAGACCATCAAACAGGGATCTCACGTGCTTCTGGTAGCAAAATGAGGTGATTGAAAAATCCAGGGCCATCTTTACATACAGGATTACAACTTTTATGCAGGGTCCGACAGACAGAAAATTGATTAGAGGGGCAGAATTGGCCGCAATGTGTTTCGTAAAAAAACAAGGACAAGTAGACCTTCAAACAGGGATATCACGTGTTTCTGGTAGTGAAACAAGGCAATTCAAAAATCCAGGGCCATATTTAGATACAGGACTACAACTTTTCTGAAGGGTTCGACCGTCAGAAAATTGATTTGAGAGCAGAATCGGCCCAAATCATTTTTGTAAAAAAACAAGCAAAATAATACCTTCAAATGAGGCTCATCTTTACATACAGGACTACAACTTTGATGAAGGGTCCGACCGACATAAAATTGATTTGAGGGGCAGAATCGGCCGCAATCTGCTTCGTAAAAAAACAAGCACAAGTAGACCATCAAACAGGGATATCACGTGCTTCTGGTAGTGAAATGAGGTGATTCAAAAATCCAAGGTCATCTTTACATACAGGACTACAACTTTTATGAAGGGTCCGACGGACAGAAAATTGATTTGAGGGGCAGAATCTGCCGCAATCTGCTTCGTAAAAAAACCAAGCACAAGTAGACCATCAAACAGGGATATCACGTGCTTCTGGTAGTGAAATGAGGTGATTCAAAAATCCAAGGCCATCTTTACATATAGGACTACAACTTTAATGAATGGTCCGACAGATAGAAAATTGATTTGAGGGGCAGAATCGGCCGCAATCTGCTTCGTAAAAAAACAAGCACAAGTAGACCATCAAACAGGGATCTCACGTGCTTCTGGTAGCAAAATGAGGTGATTAAGAAATCCAGGGCCATCTTTACATACAGGACTACAACTTTTATGAGGGGTCCGACATACAGAAAATTGATTTGAGGGGTAGAATCGGCCGCAATCTGCTTCGTAAAAAAGCAAACAAAAGTAGACCTTCGAACACGGATATCACGTGCTTCTGGTAGAGAAATAATGCTATTTAAAAATCCAGGATCATCTTTACATCCAGGACTACATCTTTCATGAACGGTCCGACCGACAGAAAATAGATTTGACGAGCAGAATCGGCCGCAATCTTTTTTGTAAAAAAACAAGCAAAACAAGACCTACAAACAGGGATATCACGTGCTTCTGGTAATGAAATGAGACGATTCAAAAATCTAGGCTCATCTTTACATACAGGACTACAACTTTAATGAAGGGTCCAACCGACACAAAATTGATTAAAGGGGCAGAATTGGCCGCAATGTGCTTCGTAAAAAAACAAGCACAAGTAGACCTTCAAACAGGGATATCACGTGCTTCTGGTAGTGAAACAAGGCGATTCAAAAATCCAGGGCCATATTTAGATACAGGACTACAACTTTTCTGAAGGGTTCGACCGTCAGAAAAATGATTTGAGAGCAGAATTGGCCCCAATCATTTTCGTTAAAAAACAAGCAAAATAATACCTTCAAATTAGGCTCATCTTTACATACAGGACTACAATTTTGTTGAAGGGTCCGACCGACAGAAATTTGATTTGAGGGGCAGAATCAGCCGCAATCTGCTTCGTAATAAAACAAGAACAAGTAGACCATCAAACAGAGATATCACATGCTTCCGGTAGTGAAATGAGGCAATTCAAAAATCCAGGTCCATCTTTACATATAGGACTACAACTTTTATGCAGGGTCCGACCGACAGAAAATTGATTTGAGGGGCAGAATCGGCCGCAATCTGCTTTGTAAGAAAAACAAACACAAGTAGACCTTCAAACAGGCATATCACGTGCTTCCAGTAGTGAAATAAGGCGATTCAAAAATCCAGGTCCATCTTTACATACAGGACTACAACTTTTATGTAGGGTCCGACAGATAGAAAATTGATTTGAGGGGCAGAATCGGCCGCAATCTGCTTTGTAAAAAAACAAACACAAGTAGACCTTCAAACAGGGATATCACGTGCTTCCGGTAGTGAAATAAGGCGATTCAAAAATCCAGGGGCCATATTTAGATATAGGACTAGAACTTATCTGAAGGGTCCGACCGACAGAAAATTGATTTGAGGGCAGAATCGGCCCCAATCATTTTCGTAAAAAAACAAGCAAAACAATACCTTCAAACGGGGATATCACGTGCTTCTGGTAGGATAATAATGCTATTCAAAAATCCAGGATCATCTTTACATCCAGGACTACATCTTTCATGAACGGTCCGACCGACAAAAAATAGATTTGACGGGCAGAATCGGCCGCAATCTTTTTTGTAAAAAAAAAAGCAAAACAAGACCTACAAACGGGGATATCACGTGCTTCTGGTAGTGAAATGACAAAAATATAGGCTCATCTTTACATACAGGACTACAACTTTAATGAAGGTTCCGACCGACAGAAAATTGATTAGAGGAGGAGAATTGGCCGCAATGTGCTTCGTAAAAAAACAAGGACAAGTAGACCTTCAAACAAGGATATCACGTGCTTCTGGTAGTGAAACAAGGCGATTCAAAAATCCAGGGCCATATTTAGATACAGGACTACAACTTTTCTGAAGGGTTCGACCGTCAGAAAATTGATTTGAGAGCACAATCAGCCCCAATCATTTTCCTAAAAAAACAAGCAAAATAATACCTTCAAATGAGGCTCATCTTTACATATAGGACAACAACTTTGATGAAGGGTCCGACCGCCAGAAAATTGATTTGAGGGGAAGAATCGGCCGCAATCTGCTTCGTAAAAAAACAAACACAAGTAGACCTTCAAACAGGCATATCACGTGCTTCCAGTAGTGAAATAAGGCGATTCAAAAATCCAGGTCCATCTTTACATACAGGACTACAACTTTTATGTAGGGTTCGACCGTCAGAAAATTGATTTGAGAGCAGAATCGGCCCCAATCATTTTCGTAAAAAAACAAGCAAAATAATACCTTCAAATGAGGCTCATCTTTACATACAGGACTACAACTTTGATGAAGGGTCCGACCGCCAGAAATTTGATTTGAGGGGAAGAATCGGCCGCAATCTGCTTCGTAAAAAAACAAGCACAAGTAGACCATCAAACAGAGATATCACGTGCTTCTGGTAGTGAAATGAGGTGATTCAAAAATCCAGGGCCATCTTTACATACAGGACTACAACTTTAATGAATGGTCCGACGGACAGAAAATTGATTTGAGGGGCAGAATCGGCCGCAATCTGCTTCGTAAAAAAACAATCAAAAGTAGACCTTCGAACAAGGATATCACATGCTTCCGGTAGTGAAATGAGGCAATTCAAAAATCCAGGTCCATCTTTACATACAGGACTACAACTTTTATGCAGGGTCCGACCGACAGAAAATTGATTTGAGGGGCAGAATCGGCCGCAATCTGCTTCGTAAAAAAACAAGCAAAACAATACCTTCAAACGGGAATATCACGTGCTTCTGGTAGAGAAATAATGCTATTCAAAAATCCAGGACTACATCTTTCATAAACGGTCCGACCGACAGAAAATAGATGTGACGGGCAGAAATCGGCCGCAATCTTTTTTGTAAAAAAACAAGCAAAACAAGACTTACAAACGGGGATATCACGTGCTTCTAGTAGTGAAATGAGACAATTCAAAAATCTAGGCTCATCTTTACATACAGGACTACAACTTTTATGAAGGGTCCGACCGATAGAAAATTGATTAGAGGGGCAGAATTGGCCGCAATGTGCTTCGTAAAAAAACAAGGACAAGTAGACCTTTAAACAGGGATATCACGTGCTTCTGTTAGTGAAACAAGGCGATTCAAAAATCTAGGGCCATATTTAGATACAGGACTACAACTTTTCTGAAGGGTTCGACCGTCAGAAAATTGATTTGAGAGCAGAATCGGCCCCAATCATTTTCCTAAAAAAACAAGCAAAATAATACCTTCAAATGAGGCTCATCTTTACATACAGGACTACAACTTTGATGAAGGGTCCGATCGCCAGAAAATTGATTTGACGGGCAGAATCGGCCGCAATCTGCTTCATAAAAAAACAAGCACAAGTAGACCATCAAACAGAGATATCACGTGCTTCTGGTAGTGAAATGAGGTGATTCAAAAATCCAGGGCCATCTTTACATACAGGACTACAACTTTAATGAATGGTCCGACGGACAGAAAATTGATTTGAGGGGCAGAATCGGCCGCAATCTGCTTCGTAAAAAAACAAGCACAAGTAGACCATCAAACAGGGATCTCACGTGCTTCTGGTAGCAAAATGAGGTGATTAAAAAATCCAGGGCCATCTTTAAATACAGGACTACAACTTTTATGAGGGGTCCGACCGACAGAAAATTGATTTGAGGGGCAGAATCGGCCGCAATCTGCTTCGTAAAAAAACAAACAAAAGTAGACATTCGAACAAGGATATCACATGCTTCCGGTAATGAAATGACGCAATTCAAAAATCCAGGTCCATCTTTACATACAGGACTACAACTTTTATGCAGGGTCCGACCGACAGAAAATTGATTTGAGGGGCAGAATCGGCCGCAATCTGCTTCGTAACAAAACAAACACAAGTAGACCTTCAAACAGGGATATCACGTGCTTCCGGTAGTGAAATAAGGCGATTCAAAAATCCAGGGCCATATTTAGATATAGGACTAGAACTTTTCTGAAGGGTCCGACCGACAGAAAATTGATTTGAGGGCAGAATCGGCCCCAATCGTTTTCGTAAAAAAACAAGCAAAACAATACCTTCAAACGGGGATATCACGTGCTTCTGGTACAGAAATAATGCTATTCAAAAATCCAGGTTCATCTTTACATCCAGGACTACATCTTTCATGAACGGTCCGACCGACAGAAAATAGATTTGACGGGCAGAATCGGCCGCAATATTTTTTGTAAAAAAACAAGCAAAACAAGACCTACAAATGGGGATATCACGTGCTTCTGGTAGTGAAACAAGGTGATTCAAAAATCCAGGGCCATATTTAGATACAGGACTACAACTTTTCTGAAGGGTTCGACCGTCAGAAAATTGATTTGAGAGCAGAATCGGCCCCAATCATTTTCGTAAAAAAACAAGCAAAATAATACCTTCAAATGAGGCTCATCTTTACATACAGGACTACAACTTTGATGAAGGGTCCGACCGACAAAAAAATGATTTGAGGGGCAGAATCGGCCGCAATCTGCTTCGTAAAAAAACAAGCACAAGTAGACCATCAAACAGGGATATCACGTGCTTCTGGTAGTGAAATGAGGTGATTCAAAAATCCAGGGTCATCTTTACATACAGGACTACAACTTTTATGAAGGGTCCGACGGACAGAAAATTGATTTGAGGGGCAGAATCGGCCGCAATCTGCTTCGTAAAAAAACAAGCACAAGTAGACCATCAAACAGGGATATCACGTGCTTCTGGTAGTGAAATGAGGTGATTCAAAAATCCAGGGCCATCTTTACATACGGGACTACAACTTTTATGAAGGGTCCGACCGACAGAAAATTGATTTGAAGGGCAGAATCGGCCGCAATCTGCTTCGTAAAAAAACAAACAAAAGTAGACCTTCGAACAAGGATATCACGTGCTTGCGGTAGTGAAATAAGGCAATTCAAAAATCCAGGTCCATCTTTACATACAGGACTACAACTTTTATGCGGGGGTCCGACCGACGTAAAAATTGATTTGAGGGGCGAGAATCGGCCGCAATCCGCTCGTAACAAAACAAACACAAGTAGACCTTCAAACAGGGATATCACGTGCTTCCGGTAGTGAAATAAGGCGATTCAAAAATCCAGGGCCATATTTAGATATAGGACTAGAACTTTTCTGAAGTGTCCGACCGACAGAAAATTGATTTGAGGGCAGAATCGGCCCCAATCGTTTTCGTAAAAAAACAAGCAAAACAATACCTTCAAACGGGGATATCACGTGCTTCTGGTAGAGAAATAATGCTTTTCAAAAATCCAGGTTCATCTTTACATCCAGGACTACATCTTTCATGAACGGTCCGACCGACAGAAAATAGATTTGACGGGCAGAATCGGCCACAATATTTTTTGTAAAAAAACAAGCAAAACAAGACCTACAAACGGGGATATCACGTGCTTCTGGTAGTGAAACAAGGTGATTCAAAAATCCAGGGCCATATTTAGATACAGGACTACAACTTTTCTGAAGGGTTCGACCGTCAGAAAATTGATTTGAGAGCAGAATCGGCCCCAATCATTTTCGTAAAAAAACAAGCAAAATAATACCTTCAAATGAGGCTCATCTTTACATACAGGACTACAACTTTGATGAAGGATCCGACCGACAAAAAAATGATTTGAGGGGAAGAATCGGCCGCAATCTGCTTCGTAAAAAAACAAGCACAAGTAGACCATCAAACAGGGATATCACGTGCTTCTGGTAGTGAAATGAGGTGATTCAAAAAATCCAGGGCCATCTTTAAATACAGGACTACAACTTTTATGAGGGGTCCGACCGACAGAAAATTGATTTGAGGGGCAGAATCGGCCGCAATCTGCTTCGTAAAAAAACAAACAAAAGTAGACATTCGAACAAGGATATCACATGCTTCCGGTAATGAAATGACGCAATTCAAAAATCCAGGTCCATCTTTACATACAGGACTATAACTTTTATGCAGGGTCCGACCGACAGAAAATTGATTTGAGGGGCAGAATCAGCCACAATCTGCTTTGTAAAAAAACAAACACAAGTAGACCTTCAAACAGGGATATTACATGCTTCTGGTAGTGAAATAAGGCGATTCAAAAATCCAGGGACATATTTAGATATAGGACTAGAACTTTTCTGAAGGGTCCGACCGACAGAAAATTGATTTGAGGGCAGAATCGGCCCCAGTCATTTTCGTAAAAAAACAAGCAAAACAATACCTTCAAACGGGGATATCACGTGCTTCTGGTAGAGAAATGATGCTATTCAAAAATCTAGGATCTTCTTTACATCCAGGACTACATCTTTGATGAACGGTCCGACCGACAGAAAATAGATTTGAAGGGTAGAATCGGCCGCAATCTTTTTCGTAAAAAAAAAAGAAAAACAAGACATTCAAACGGGGATATCACGTGCTTCTGGTAGTGAAATGAGACGATTCAAAAATCTAGGCTCATCTTTACATACAGTACTACAACTTTGATGAAGGGTCCGACCGACAGAAAATTGATTTGAGGGGTAGAATCGACCGCAATCTGCTTCGTAAAAAAACAAACACAAGTAGACCTTCAAACAGGGATATCACGTGCTTTCGGTATTGAAATGAGGCGATTCAAAAATCCAGGGCCATATTTAGATACAGGACTACAACTTTTCTGAAGGGTTCGACCGACAGAAAATTGATTTGAGAGCAGAATCGGCCCCAATCATTTTCGTAAAAAAACAAGCAAAACAATACCTTCGAACGGGGATATCACGTGCTTCGTTAGAGAAATGATGCTATTCAAAAAATCTAGGATCATCTTTACATCCAGGACTACAACTTTGATGAACGGGTCCGACCGACGGAAAAAAAAGATGTGACGGGCGAGAATCGGCCGCAATCGCTTTTTTAAAAAACAAGCACAAGTAGACCTTCAAGTAGGGATATCACGTGCTTCTGGTAGCGAAATGAGGGGATTCAAAAATCCAGGGCCATATTTAGATACAGGATTACAAGTTTTCTGAAGGGTCCGACCGACCGAAAATTGATTTGAGGGGCAGAATCGGCCGCAATCTGCTTCGTAAAAAAACAAGCACAAGTAGACCTTCAAACAGGGATATCACGTGCTTCTGGTAGCGAAATGATGGGATTCATAAATCCAGGGCCATCTTTACATACAGGACTACAACTGTTATGAAGGGTCCTACCGACAGAAAATTGATTTGAGGGGCAGAATCGGCCGCAATGTGCTTCGTAAAAAAACAGGCACAAGTAGACCTTCAAACAGGGATATCACGTGCTTCTGGTAGCGAAATGAGGCGATTCAAAAATCAAGGGCTGTCTTTACATACAGGACTACAACTTTTCTGAAGGGTCCGACCGATAGAAAATCGATTTGAGGGCAGAATCGGCCGCAATCTGCTTCGTAAAAAAACAAGCACAAGTAGACCTTCAAATAGGGATATCACGTGCTTCTGGTAGCGAAATGAGGGGATTCAAAAATCCAGGGCCATCTTTACATACAGGACTACAACTTTTATGAAGGGTCCGACCGACGAGAAAAATTGATTTGAGGGCGTAATCGATCGCAACTGCTTCGTAAAAAAACAAGCACAAGTAGACCTTCAAACGGGGATATCACGTGCTTCGGGTAGTGAAATGAGGCGATTCAAAAATCGAGGGTCATCTTTACATACAGGACTATAACTTTTTTGAACGGTCCGACCGATAGAAAATTGATTTGGGGGCAGAATCGGCCCCAATCGTTTTCGTAAAAAACAAGCAAAACAATACCTTCAAACGAGGATATCACATCCTTCTGGTAGAGAAATGATGCGATTGAAAAATCCAGGATCATCTTTACTTCAAGGACTACAACTTTGATGCACTGTCCGACTGACAGAAAATAGATTTGACAGGCAGAATCGGCCGCAATCTTTGTCGTAAAAAAACAAGCAAAACAAGACCTTCAAAAGGGCATATCACGTGCTTCTGTTAGTGAAATAAGACAATTCAAAAATCTAGGCTCATCTCTACATCCAGGACTACAACTTTGATGAACGGTCCGACCGACAGAAAATAGACCTTCAAACAGGGATATCACGTGCTTCTGGTAGTGAAATTGAGGTGATTCATAAATCCAGGGCCATTTTTAGATACAAGACTATAACTTTTCTGAAGGGTCCGACCGACAGAAAATTGATTTGAGGGCAGAATCGGCCCCAATAGTTTTCGTAAAAAATCAAGCAAAACAAGACCTTCAAACGGGGATATCACGTGCTTCTGGTAGAGAAATGATGTGATTCAAAAATCCAGGATCATCTTTACATCCAGGACTATAACTTTAATGAACGGTCCGACCGACAGAAAATAGATTTGACAGGCAGAATCGGCCGCAATCTATCTCGTAAAAAAACAAGCAAAACAAGACCTTCAAACGGGGATATCAATTTCTTCCGTTAGTGAAATGAGATGATTTAAAAAGCTAGGCTCATCTTTACATACAGGACTACAACTTTGATGAAGGGTCTGACCGACAGAAAATTGATTTGAGGGGCAGAATCGGCCGCAATCTGCTTCGTAAAAAAACAAACAAAAGTAGACCTTCGAACAAGGATATCACGTGCTTGCGGTAGTGAAATAAGGCAATTCAAAAATCCAGGGCCATCTTTAGATACAGGACTACAACTTTTATGCAGGGTCCGACCGACTGAAAATTGATTTGAGGGGCAGAATCGGCCGCAATCTGCTTCGTAACAAAACAAACACAAGTAGACCTTCAAACAGGGATATCACGTGCTTCCGGTAGCAAAATGAGGTGATTAAAAAATCCAGGGCCATCTTTAAATATAGGACTACAACTTTTATGAGGGGTCCGACCGACAGAAAAATTGATTTGAGGGGCAGAATCGGCCGCAATCTGCTTCGTAAAAAAACAAACAAAAGTAGACATTCGAACAAGGATATCACGTGCTTCCGGTAGCAAAATGAGGTGATTAAAAAATCCAGGGCCATCTTTAAATACAGGACTACAACTTTTATGAGGGGTCCGACCGATAGAAAATTGATTTGAGGGGTAGAATCGGCCGCAATCTGCTTCGTAAAAAAACAAACAAAAGTAGACATTCGAACAAGGATATCACGTGCTTCCGGTAATGAAATGACGCAATTCAAAAATCCAGGTCCATCTTTACATACAGGACTACAACTTTTATGCAGGGTCCGACCGATAGAAAATTGATTTGAGGGGCAGAATCGGCCGCAATCTGCTTCGTAACAAAACAAACACAAGTAGACCTTCAAACAGGGATATCACGTGCTTCCGGTAGTGAAATAAGGCGATTCAAAAATCCAGGGCCATATTTAGATATAGGACTAGAACTTTTCTGAAGGGTCCGACCGACAGAAAATTGATTTGAGGGCAGAATCGGCCCCAATCATTTTCGTAAAAAAACAAGCAAAATAATACCTTCAAATGAGGCTCATCTTTACATACAGGACTACAACTTTTATGAAGGGTCCGACGGACAGAAAATTGATTTGAGGGGCAGAATCGGCCGCAATCTGCTTCGTAAAAAAACAAGCACAAGTAGACCATCAAACAGGGATATCACGTGCTTCTGGTAGTGAAATGAGGTGATTCAAAAAATCCAGGGGCCATCTTTACATACGGGACTACAACTTTTATGAAGGGTCCGACCGACAGAAAAATTGATTTGAGGGGCGAATCGGCCGCAATCCGCTCGTAAAAAAAACAAACAAAAGTAGACCTTCGAACAAGGATATCACGTGCTTGCGGTAGTGAAATAAGGCAATTCAAAAATCCAGGTCCATCTTTACATACAGGACTACAACTTTTATGCAGGGGTCCGACCGACGTAAAAATTGATTTGAGGGGCGAATCGGCCGCAATCCGCTTCGTAACAAAAACAAACACAAGTAGACCTTCAAACAGGGGATATCACGTGCTTCCGGTAGTGAAATAAGGCGATTCAAAAATCCAGGGGCCATATTTAGATATAGGACTAGAACTTTTCCGAAGGGTCCGACCGACGTAAAAATTGATTTGAGGGGCGAATCGGCCCCAATCGTTTTCGTAAAAAAAAAGCAAAACAATACCTTCAAACGGGGATATCACGTGCTTCTGGTACAGAAATAATGCTATTCAAAAATCCAGGTTCATCTTTACATCCAGGACTACATCTTTCATGAACGGTCCGACCGACAGAAAATAGATTTGACGGGCAGAATCGGCCGCAATATTTTTTGTAAAAAAACAAGCAAAACAAGACCTACAAATGGGGATATCACGTGCTTCTGGTAGTGAAACAAGGTGATTCAAAAATCCAGGGCCATATTTAGATACAGGACTACAACTTTTCTGAAGGGTTCGACTGTCAGAAAATTGATTTGAGAGAAGAATCGGCCCCAATCATTTTCGTAAAAAAACAAGCAAAATAATACCTTCAAATGAGGCTCATCTTTACATACAGGACTACAACTTTGATGAAGGGTCCGACCGACAAAAAAATGATTTGAGGGGCAGAATCGGCCGCAATCTGCTTCGTAAAAAAACAAGCACAAGTAGACCATCAAACAGGGATATCACGTGCTTCTGGTAGTGAAATGAGGTGATTCAAAAATCCAGGGCCATCTTTACATACGGGACTACAACTTTTATGAAGGGTCCGACCGACAGAAAATTGATTTGAGGGGCAGAATCGGCCGCAATCTGCTTTGTAAAAAAACAAACAAAAGTAGAACTTCAAACAAGGATATCACGTGCTTTCGGTAGTGAAATGATGCAATTCAAAAATCCAGGTCCATCTTTACATACAGGACTACAACTTTTATGCAGGGTCCGACCGACAGAAAATTGATTTGAGGGGCAGAATCAGCCGCAATCTGCTTTGTAAAAAAACAAACACAAGTAGACCTTCAAACTGGGATATCACATGCTTCCGGTAGTGAAATAAGGCGATTCAAAAATCCAGGGACATATTTAGATATAGGACTAGAACTTTTCTGAAGGGTCCGACCGACAGAAAATTGATTTGAGGGCAGAATCGGCCCCAGTCATTTTCGTAAAAAAACAAGCAAAACAATACCTTCAAACGGGGATATCACGTGCTTCTCGTAGAGAAATGATGCTATTCAAAAATCTAGGATCTTCTTTACATCTAGGACTACATCTTTGATGAACGGTTCGACCGACAGAAAATAGATTTGAAGGGTAGAATCGGCCGCAATCTTTTTCGTAAAAAAAAAAGAAAAACAAGACATTCAAACGGGGATATCACGTGCTTCTGGTAGTGAAATGAGACGATTCAAAAATCTAGGCTCATCTTTACATACAGTACTACAACTTTGATGAAGGGTCCGACCGACAGAAAATTGATTTGAGGGGTAGAATCGACCGCAATCTGCTTCGTAAAAAAACAAACACAAGTAGACCTTCAAACAGGGATATCACGTGCTTTCGGTATTGAAATGAGGCCATTCAAAAATCCAGGGCCATATTTAGATACAGGACTACAACTTTTCTGAAGGGTTCGACCGACAGAAAATTGATTTGAGAGCAGAATCGGCCCCAATCATTTTCGTAAAAAAACAAGCAAAACAATACCTTCGAACGGGGATATCACGTGCTTCTGTTAGAGAAATGATGCTATTCAAAAATCTAGGATCATCTTTACATCCAGGACTACAACTTTGATGAACGGTCCGACCGACAGAAAAAAGATGTGACGGGCAGAATCAGCCGCAATCTGCTTTTTAAAAAACAAGCACAAGTAGACCTTCAAGTAGGGATATCACGTGCTTCTGGTAGCGAAATGAGGGGATTCAAAAATCCAGGGCCATATTTAGATACAGGATTACAAGTTTTCTTAATGGTCCGACCGATCGAAAATTGATTTGAGGGGCAGAATCGGCCGCAATCTGCTTCGTAAAAAAACAAGCACAAGTAGACCTTCAAACAGGGATATCACGTGCTTCTGGTAGCGAAATGATGGGATTCATAAATCCAGGGCCATCTTTACATACAGGACTACAACTGTTATGAAGGGTCCTACCGACAGAAAATTGATTTGAGGGGCAGAATCGGCCGCAATATGCTTCGTAAAAAAAACAAAGCACAAGTAGACCTTCAAACAGGGATATCACGTGCTTCTGGTAGCGAAATGAGGCGATTCAAAAATCAAGGGCTGTCTTTACATACAGGACTACAACTTTTCTGAAGGGTCCGACCGATAGAAAATCGATTTGAGGGCAGAATCGGCCGCAATCTGCTTCGTAAAAAAACAAGCACAAGTAGACCTTCAAATAGGGATATCACGTGCTTCTGGTAGCGAAATGAGGGGATTCAAAAATCCAGGGCCATCTTTACATACAGGACTACAACTTTTATGAAGGGTCCGACCGACAGAAAATTGATTTGAGGGCAGAATCGACTGCAATCTGCTTCGTAAAAAAACAAGCACAAGTAGACCTTCAAACGGGGATATCACGTGCTTCGGGTAGCGAAATGAGGCGATTCACAAAATCGAGGGTCATCTTTACATACAGGACTATAACTCTTTTTGAACGGTCCGACCGATAGAAAATTGATTTGGGGGCAGAATCGGCCCCAATCGTTTTCGTAAAAAACAAGCAAAACAATACCTTCAAACGAGGATATCACATCCTTCTGGTAGAGAAATGATGCGATTGAAAAATCCAGGATCATCTTTACTTCAAGGACTACAACTTTGATGCACCGTCCGACCGACGTAAAAATAGATTTGACAGGGCGTGAATCGGCCGCAATCTTTGTCGTAAAAAAACAAGCAAAACAAGACCTTCAGAAGGGCATATCACGTGCTTCTGTTAGTGAAATAAGACAATTCAAAAATCTAGGCTCATCTCTACATCCAGGACTACAACTTTGATGAGCGGTCCGACCGACAGAAAATAGACCTTCAAACAGGGATATCACGTGCTTCTGGTAGTGAAATTGAGGTGATTCATAAATCCAGGGCCATTTTTAGATACAAGACTATAACTTTTCTGAAGGGTCCGACCGACAGAAAATTGATTTGAGGGCAGAATCGGCCCCAATAGTTTTCGTAAGAAATCAAGCAAAACAAGACCTTCAAACGGGGATATCACGTGCTTCTGGTAGAGAAATGATGTGATTCAAAAATCCAGGATCATCTTTACATCCAGGACTATAACTTTAATGAACGGTCCGACCGACAGAAAATAGATTTGACAGGCAGAATCGGCCGCAATCTTTCTCGTAAAAAAACAAGCAAAACAAGACCTTCAAACGGGGATATCACGTTCTTCCGTTAGTGAAATGAGATGATTTAAAAAGCTAGGCTCATCTTTACATACAGGACTACAACTTTGATGAAGGGTCCGACCGATAAAAAAATGATTTGAGGGGCAGAATCGGCCGCAATCTGCTTCGTAAAAAAACAAGCACAAGTAGACCATCAAACTGGGATATCACGTGCTTCTGGTAGTGAAATGAGGTGATTCAAAAATCCAGGGTCATCTTTACATACAGGACTACAACTTTTATGAAGGGTCCGACGGACAGAAAATTGATTTGAGGGGCAGAATCGGCCGCAATCTGCTTCGTAACAAAACAAACACAAGTAGACCTTCAAACAGGGATATCACGTGCTTCCGGTAGTGAAATAAGGCGATTCAAAAATCCAGGGCCATATTTAGATATAGGATTAGAACTTTTCTGAAGTGTCCGACCGACAGAAAATTGATTTGAGGGCAGAATCGGCCCCAATCGTTTTCGTAAAAAAACAAGCAAAACAATACCTTCAAACGGGGATATCACGTGCTTCTGGTACAGAAATAATGCTATTCAAAAATCCAGGTTCATCTTTACATCCAGGACTACATCTTTCATGAACGGTCCGACCGACGGAAAAATAGATTTGACAGGGCGGGAATCGGCCGCAATATTTTTTGTAAAAAAACAAGCAAAACAAGACCTACAAATGGGGATATCACGTGCTTCTGGTAGTGAAACAAGGTGATTCAAAAATCCAGGGCCATATTTAGATACAGGACTACAACTTTTCTGAAGGGTTCGACCGTCAGAAAATTGATTTGAGAGCAGAATCGGCCCCAATCATTTTCCTAAAAAAACAAGCAAAATAATACCTTCAAATGAGGCTCATCTTTACATACAGGACTACAACTTTGATGAAGGGTCCGACCGATCGAAAAATTGATTTGAGAGCGAGAATCGGCCCCAATCATTTTCGTAAAAAAAACAAGCAAAATAATACCTTCAAATGAGGCTCATCTTTACATACAGGGACTACAACTTTGATGAAGGGTCCGACCGACAAAAAAATGATTTGAGGGGCAGAATCGGCCGCAATCTGCTTCGTAAAAAAACAAGCACAAGTAGACCATCAAACAGGGATATCACGTGCTTCTGGTAGTGAAATGAGGTGATTCAAAAAATCCAGGGTCATCTTTACATACAGGGACTACAACTTTTATGAAGGGTCCGACTCGATGTAAAATTGATTTGAGGGGCAGAATCGGCCGCAATCTGCTTCGTAAAAAAACAAGCACAAGTAGACCATCAAACAGGGATATCACGTGCTTCTGGTAGTGAAATGAGGTGATTCAAAAATCCAGGGCCATCTTTACATACGGGACTACAACTTTTATGAAGGGTCCGACCGACAGAAAATTGATTTGAGGGGCAGAATCGGCCGCAATCTGCTTCGTAAAAAAACAAACAAAAGTAGACCTTCGAACAAGGATATCACTTGCTTGCGGTAGTGAAATAAGGCAATTCAAAAATCCAGGTCCATCTTTACATACAGGACTACAACTTTTATGCAGGGTCCGACCGACAGAAAATTGATTTGAGGGGCAGAATCGGCCGCAATCTGCTTCGTAACAAAACAAACACAAGTAGACCTTCAAACAGGGATATCACGTGCTTCCGGTAGTGAAATAAGGCGATTCAAAAATCCAGGGCCATATTTAGATATAGGACTAGAACTTTTCTGAAGGGTCCGACCGACAGAAAATTGATTTGAGGGCAGAATCGGCCCCAATCGTTTTCGTATAAAAACAAGCAAAACAATACCTTCAAACGGGGATATCACGTGCTTCTGGTACAGAAATAATGCTATTCAAAAATCCAGGTTCATCTTTACATCCAGGACTACATCTTTCATGAACGGTCCGACCGACAGAAAATAGATTTGACGGGCAGAATCGGCCGCAATATTTTTTGTAAAAAAACAAGCAAAACAAGACCTACAAATGGGGATATCACGTGCTTCCGGTAGTGAAACAAGGTGATTCAAAAAATCCAGGGGCCATATTTAGATACAGGACTACAACTTTTCTGAAGGGTTCGACCGTCAGAAAATTGATTTGAGAGCAGAATCGGCCCCAATCATTTTCCTAAAAAAACAAGCAAAATAATACCTTCAAATGAGGCTCATCTTTACATACAGGACTACAACTTTGATGAAGGGTCCGACCGTCAGA
The DNA here is from genome assembly GCA_029204005.1 of Salix udensis. Lineage (NCBI taxonomy): Eukaryota > Viridiplantae > Streptophyta > Magnoliopsida > Malpighiales > Salicaceae > Salix > Salix udensis. Next base: position 6,140,492 of record CM055025.1, read on the forward strand.
AAATTGATTTGAGAGCAGAATCGGCCCCAATCATTTTCGTAAAAAAACAAGCAAAATAATACCTTCAAATGAGGCTCATCTTTACATACAGGACTACAACTTTGATGAAGGGTCCGACCGACAAAAAAATGATTTGAGGGGCGAATCGGCCGCAATCGCTCGTAAAAAAAAACAAGCACAAGTAGACCATCAAACAGGGGATATCACGTGCTTCGGTAGTGAAATGAGGTGATTCAAAAATCCAGGGGTCATCTTTACATACAGGGACTACAACTTTTATGAAGGGTCCGACTGACGTAAAAATTGATTTGAGGGGCAGAATCGGCCGCAATCTGCTTCGTAAAAAAACAAGCACAAGTAGACCATCAAACAGGGATATCACGTGCTTCCGGTAGTGAAATGAGGTGATTCAAAAATCCAGGGCCATCTTTACATACGGGACTACAACTTTTATGAAGGGTCCGACCGACAGAAAATTGATTTGAGGGGCAGAATCGGCCGCAATCTGCTTCGTAAAAAAACAAACAAAAGTAGACCTTCGAACAAGGATATCACGTGCTTGCGGTAGTGAAATAAGGCAATTCAAAAATCCAGGTCCATCTTTACATACAGGACTACAACTTTTATGCAGGGTCCGACCGACAGAAAATTGATTTGAGGGGCAGAATCGGCCGCAATCTGCTTCGTAACAAAACAAACACAAGTAGACCTTCAAACAGGGATATCACGTGCTTCCGGTAGTGAAATAAGGCGATTCAAAAATCCAGGGCCATATTTAGATATAGGACTAGAACTTTTCTGAAGGGTCCGACCGACAGAAAATTGATTTGAGGGCAGAATCGGCCCCAATCGTTTTCGTAAAAAAAAAGCAAAACAATACCTTCAAACGGGGATATCACGTGCTTCTGGTACAGAAATAATGCTATTCAAAAATCCAGGTTCATCTTTACATCCAGGACTACATCTTTCATGAACGGTCCGACCGACAGAAAATAGATTTGACGGGCAGAATCGGCCGCAATATTTTTTGTAAAAAAACAAGCAAAACAAGACCTACAAATGGGGATATCACGTGCTTCTGGTAGTGAAACAAGGTGATTCAAAAATCCAGGGCCATATTTAGATACAGGACTACAACTTTTCTGAAGGGTTCGACCGTCAGAAAATTGATTTGAGAGCAGAATCGGCCCCAATCATTTTCCTAAAAAAACAAGCAAAATAATACCTTCAAATGAGGCTCATCTTTACATACAGGACTACAACTTTGATGAAGGGTCCGACCGTCAGAAAATTGATTTGAGAGCAGAATCGGCCCCAATCATTTTCGTAAAAAAACAAGCAAAATAATACCTTCAAATGAGGCTCATCTTTACATACAGGACTACAACTTTGATGAAGGGTCCGACCGACAAAAAAATGATTTGAGGGGCAGAATCGGCCGCAATCTGCTTCGTAAAAAAACAAGCACAAGTAGACCATCAAACAGGGATATCACGTGCTTCTGGTAGTGAAATGAGGTGATTCAAAAATCCAGGGTCATCTTTACATACAGGACTACAACTTTTATGAAGGGTCCGACTGGACGTAAAATTGATTTGAGGGGCAGAATCGGCCGCAATCTGCTTCGTAAAAAAACAAGCACAAGTAGACCATCAAACAGGGATATCACGTGCTTCTGGTAGTGAAATGAGGTGATTCAAAAATCCAGGGCCATCTTTACATACGGGACTACAACTTTTATGAAGGGTCCGACCGACAGAAAATTGATTTGAGGGGCAGAATCGGCCGCAATCTGCTTTGTAAAAAAACAAACAAAAGTAGACCTTCGAACAAGGATATCACGTGCTTGCGGTAGTGAAATAAGGCAATTCAAAAATCCAGGTCCATCTTTACATACAGGACTACAACTTTTATGCAGGGTCCGACCGACAGAAAATTGATTTGAGGGGCAGAATCGGCCGCAATCTGCTTCGTAACAAAACAAACACAAGTAGACCTTCAAACAGGGATATCACGTGCTTCCGGTAGTGAAATAAGGCGATTCAAAAATCCAGGGCCATATTTAGATATAGGACTAGAACTTTTCTGAAGGGTCCGACCGACAGAAAATTGATTTGAGGGCAGAATCGGCCCCAATCATTTTCGTAAAAAAACAAGCAAAACAATACCTTCAAACGGGGATATCACGTGCTTCTGGTACAGAAATAATGCTATTCAAAAATCCAGGTTCATCTTTACATCCAGGACTACATCTTTCATGAACGGTCTGACCGACGTAAAAATAGATTTGACGAGCGGGAATCGGCCGCAATATTTTTTGTAAAAAAAACAAGCAAAACAAGACCTACAAATGGGGATATCACGTGCTTCCCGGTAGTGAAACAAGGTGATTCAAAAAATCCAGGGGCCATATTTAGATACAGGGACTACAACTTTTTCTGAAGGGTTCGACCGATCGGAAAAATTGATTTGAGAGCAGAATCGGCCCCCAATCATTTTCCTAAAAAAAACAAGCAAAATAATACCTTCAAATGAGGCTCATCTTTACATACAGGGACTACAACTTTGATGAAGGGTTCGACCAGTCGAAAATTGATTTGAGAGCAGAATCGGCCCCCAATCATTTTCGTAAAAAAACAAGCAAAATAATACCTTCAAATGAGGCTCATCTTTACATACAGGGACTACAACTTTGATGAAGGGTCCGACCGACAAAAAAATGATTTGAGGGGCGAATCGGCCGCAATCGCTCGTAGAAAAAACAAGCACAAGTAGACCATCAAACAGGGGATATCACGTGCTTCGGTAGTGAAATGAGGTGATTCAAAAATCCGAGGGTCATCTTTACATACAGGGACTACAACTTTTATGAAGGGTCCGACGGACGTAAAATTGATTTGAGGGGCGTAATCGGCCGTAATCGCTTCAGTAAAAAAAACAAGCACAAGTAGACCATCAAACAGGGGATATCACGTGCTTCCGGTAGTGAAATGAGGTGATTCAAAAAATCCAGGGGCCATCTTTACATACGGAACTACAACTTTTATGAAGGGTCCGACCGACGAAAAATTGATTTGAGGGGCGAATCGGCCGCAATCCGCTTTCGTAAAAAAAACAAACAAAAGTAGAACTTCAAACAAGGATATCACGTGCTTTCGGTAGTGAAATGATGCAATTCAAAAAATACAGTCCATCTTTACATACAGGGACTACAACTTTTATGCAGGGTCCGACCGACAGAAAATTGATTTGAGGGGCAGAATCAGCCACAATCTGCTTTGTAAAAAAACAAACACAAGTAGACCTTCAAACAGGGATATTACATGCTTCTGTTAGTGAAATAAGGCGATTCAAAAATCCAGGGACATATTTAGATATAGGACTAGAACTTTTCTGAAGGGTCCGACCGACAGAAAATTGATTTGAGGGCATAATCGGCCCCAGTCATTTTCATAAAAAAACAAGCAAAACAATACCTTCAAACGGGGATATCACGTGCTTCTGGTAGAGAAATGATGCTATTCAAAAATCTAGGATCTTCTTTACATCCAGGACTACATCTTTGATGAACGGTCCGACCGACAGAAAATAGATTTGAAGGGTAGAATCGGCCGCAATCTTTTTCGTAAAAAAAAAAGAAAAACAAGACATTCAACGGGGATATCACGTGCTTCTGGTAGTGAAACAAGGTGATTCAAAAATCCAGGGCCATATTTAGATACAGGACTACAACTTTTCTGAAGGGTCCGACCGACAGAAAATTGATTTGAGGGCAGAATCGGCCCCAGTCATTTTCGTAAAAAAACAAGCAAAACAATACCTTCAAACGGGGATATCACGTGCTTCTAGTAGAGAAATGATGCTATTCAAAAATCTAGGATCTTCTTTACATCCAGGACTACATCTTTGATGAACGGTCCGACCGACAGAAAATAGATTTGAAGGGTAGAATCGGCCGCAATCTTTTTCGTAAAAAAAAAAAGAAAAACAAGACATTCAAACGGGGATATCACGTGCTTCTGGTAGTGAAATGAGACGATTCAAAAAATCTAGGCTCATCTTTACATACAGTGACTACAACTTTGATGAAGGGTCCGACCGACAGAAAATTGATTTGAGGGGCAGAATCGACCGCAATCTGCTTCGTAAAAAAACAAGCACAAGTAGACCTTCAAACAGGGATATCACGTGCTTCCGGTAGTGAAATGAGGCGATTCAAAAATCCAGGGGCCATATTTAGATACGAGGACTACAACTTTTCTCGAAGGGTTCGACCGATAGAAAAATTGATTTGAGAGCGGAATCGGCCCCAATCATTTTTCGTAAAAAAACAAGCAAAACAATACCTTCGAACGAGGATATCACGTGCTTCTTGTAGAGAAATGATGCTATTCAAAAATCTAGGATCATCTTTACATCCAGGGACTACAACTTTGATGAACGGGTCCGACCGACGTAGAAAAATGATTTGATGGGCGTAATCGGCCGCAATCGCTTTTTAAAAAACAAGCACAAGTAGACCTTCAAGTAGGGATATCACGTGCTTCTGGTAGCGAAATGAGGGGATTCAAAAATCCAGGGCCATATTTAGATACAGGATTACAAGTTTTCTGAAGGGTCCGACCGATAGAAAATTGATTTGAAGGCAGAATCGACCGCAGTCATTTTCGTAAAAAAACAAGAAAAACAATACCTTCAAATGGGGATATCACGTGCTTCTGGTAGAGAAATGATGAGATTCAAAAATCCAGGATCATCTTTATATCTAGGACTACAAATTTGATGAACGGTCCGACCGACAGAAAATTGATTTGAGGGCAGAATCGGCCGCAATCTTTTTCTTAAAAAAACAAGCAAAACAACACCTTCAAACGGGGATATCACGTGCTTTTGGTATTGAAATGAGACGATTCAAAAATCTTGGCTCATCTTTACATACAGGACTACAACTTTGATGAAGGGTCCGACCGATAGAAAAATTGATTTGATGGGCAAAATCGGCTGCAATCTGCTTCTTAAAAAAAAGAGCACAAGTAGACCTTCAAACGGGGATATCACTTTGCTTCTAGTAGTGAAATTAGGCGATTCAAAAATCAAGCCCTATCTTTACATACAGGACTACAACTTTAAACGGGCAAAACAAGACCTTTAAACGGGGATATCACGTGCTTCTGCTAGCGAAATTAGGCGATTCAAAATTCTATGGTCATCTTTACATATTGGAATACAACTTTCATGAAGGGTCCGACTGACAGAAAATTGATTTGAGGGGTAGAAATTGTCGCAATCTGCTTGGTAAAAAAGCAAGCGAAACTAGATTTGTAAAGGGGGTTATCACATGCTTCCAGTAGCGAAATGAGGTGATACAAAAATACAAGGTCATCTTTACTCCAAGACTCCAACTTTAATGAAGGGTCCGACCGATAGAAAATTGATTTGACGGGCAGAATCGGCCGCAATCTTTTACGTAAAAAAACAAGCAAAACTAGACCTTCAAACGGGGATATCACGTGTTTCTGGTAGCGAAATGAGGCGATTCAAAAATCTAGGGTCATTTTTACATACAGGACTACAACTTTGATGAAGGGTCCGACCGACAGAAATTGATTTGAGGGGCAGAATCGGCTGCAATCTGCGTTGTAAAAAAACAAGCACAACTAGACCTTCAAACGGGGATATCACGTGCTTCTGGTAGCGAAATAAGGCTATTAAAAAATCGAGGGTCATCTTTACATACAGTACTACAACTTTGATGAAGGGTCCGACACGAGAGAATATTGATTCGATGGGTAGAATCGACCAAAATTTGCTTCCTAAAAAAACTAGCGAAACTAGACCTTCAAACGGGGATATCACGTGCTTCTGGTAGCGAAATGAGGCGATTCAAAAATCGAGGGTCATCTTTACGTACAGGACTACAACTTTTTTGAACGGTCCGACCGATAGAAAATTGATTTGGGGGCAGAATCGGCCCCAATCATTTTCGTAAAAAACAAGCAAAACAATACCTTCAAACGAGGATATCACGTCCTTCTGGTAGAGAAATGATGCGATTGAAAAATCCAGGATCATCTTTACTTCAAGGACTACAACTTTGATGCACTGTCCGACTGACAGAAAATAGATTTGACAGGCAGAATCGGCCGCAATCTTTGTCGTAAAAAAACAAGCAAAACAAGACCTTCAAAAGGGCATATCACGTGCTTCTGTTAGTGAAATGAGACAATTCAAAAATCTAGGCTCATCTTTACATCCAGGACTACAAATTTGATGAACGGTCCGACCGACAAAAAATAGACCTTCAAACAGGGATATCACGTGCTTCTGGTAGTGAAATTGAGGTGATTCATAAATCCAGGGCCATTTTTAGATACAAGACTATAACTTTTCTGAAGGGTCCGACCGACAGAAAATTGATTTGAGGGCAGAATCGGCCCCAATCGTTTTCGTAAAAAATCAAGCAAAACAAGACCTTCAAACGGGGATATCACGTGCTTCTGGTAGAGAAATGATGTGATTCAAAAATCCAGGATCATCTTTACATCCAGGACTATAACTTTAATGAACGGTCCGACCGACAGAAAATAGATTTGACAGGCAGAATCGGCCGCAATCTTTCTCGTAAAAAAACAAGCAAAACAAGACCTTCAAACGGGGATATCACGTTCTTCCGTTAGTGAAATGAGATGATTTAAAAAGCTAGGCTCATCTTTACATACAGGACTACAACTTTGATGAAGGGTCCGACCGATAGAAAATTGATTTGAGGGGCAGAATCGGCCGCAATCTGCTTCGTAAAAAAACAAACAAAAGTAGACCTTCGAACAAGGATATCACGTGCTTGCGGTAGTGAAATAAGGCAATTCAAAAATCCAGGTCCATCTTTACATACAGGACTACAACTTTTATGCAGGGTCCGAACGACAGAAAATTGATTTGAGGGGCAGAATCGGCCGCAATCTCCTTCGTAAAAAAACAAGCACAAGTAGACCATCAAACAGGGATATCACGTGCTTCTGGTAGTGAAATGAGGCGATTCAAAAATCCAAGGCCATCTTTAGATACAGGACTACAACTTTTCTGAAGGGTCCGACCGATAGAAAATTGATTTAAGGGCAGAATAGGCCGCAATCATTTTTGTAAAAAAATAAGCAAAATAATACCTTCAAACAGGGATAGCATGTGCTTCTTGTAGAGAAATGATGAGATTCAAAAATCCAAGATCATCCTTACATCCAGGACTACAACTTAGATGAACGGTCCGACCGACAGAAAATTGATTTGATGGGCAGAATCGGCCGCAATCTGCTTCGTAAAAAAACAAGCACAAGTAGACTTTCAAACGGGGATATCACGTGCTTCTGGTAACGAAATGAGATGATTAAAAAATCCAGGTCCATCTTTAGATACAAGACTACAACTTTTCTGAATGGTCCAATCGATAGAAAATTGATTTGAAGGCAGAATCGACCGCAGTCATTTTCGTAAAAAAACAAGAAAAACAATACCTTCAAATGGGGATATCACGTGCTTCTGGTAGAGAAATGATGAGATTCAAAAATCCAAGATCATCTTTATATCTAGGACTACAAATTTGATGAACGGTCCGACCGACAGAAAATTGATTTGAGGGCAGAATCGGCCGCAATCTTTTTCGTAAAAAAACAAGCAAAACAACACCTTCAAACGGGGATATCACGTGCTTTTGGTATTGAAATGAGACGATTCAAAAATCTAGGCTCATCTTTACATACAGGACTACAACTTTGATTAAGGGTCCGACCGACAGAAAAAATGATTTGATGGGCAGAATCGGCCGCAATCTGCTTCGTAAAAAAACGAGCACAAGTAGACCTTCAAACGGGGATATCACTTGCTTCTAGTAGTGAAATTAGGCGATTCAAAAATCAAGCCCTATCTTTACATACAGGACTACAACTTTAAACGGGCAAAACAAGACCTTTAAACGGGGATATCACGTGCTTCTGCTAGCGAAATTAGGCGATTCAAAATTCTATGGTCATCTTTACATATTGGAATACAACTTTCATGAAGGGTCCGACTGACAGAAAATTGATTTGAGGGGTAGAAATTGTCGCAATCTGCTTGGTAAAAAAACAAGCGAAACTAGATTTGTAAAGGGGGTTATCACATGCTTCCAGTAGCGAAATGAGGTGATACAAAAATACAAGGTCATCTTTACTCCAAGACTCCAACTTTAATGAAGGGTCCGACCGATAGAAAATTGATTTGACGGGCAGAATCGGCCGCAATCTTTTTCGTAAAAAAACAAGCAAAACTAGACCTTCAAACGGGGATATCACGTGTTTCTGGTAGCGAAATGAGGCGATTCAAAAATCTAGGGTCATTTTTACATACAGGACTACAACTTTGATGAAGGGTCCGACCGACAGAAATTGATTTGAGGGGCAGAATCGGCTGCAATCTGCGTTGTAAAAAAACAAGCACAACTAGACCTTCAAACGGGGATATCACGTGCTTCTGGTAGCGAAATAAGGCTATTAAAAAATCGAGGGTCATCTTTACATACAGTACTACAACTTTGATGAAGGGTCCGACACGAGAGAATATTGATTCGATGGGTAGAATCGACCAAAATTTGCTTCCTAAAAAAACTAGCGAAACTAGACCTTCAAACGGGGATATCACGTGCTTCTGGTAGCGAAACGGCACGATTCAAAAATCGAGGGCCATCTTTACATACAGGAGTACAACTTTGATGAAGGGTCCAACACGAGAGAATATTGATTTGATGGGCAAAATCGGGCGCAGTCTGCTTCCTAAAAAAACAAGAGAAACTAGGCCTTCAAACGAGGATATCACGTGCTTTTGGTAGCGAAATTAGTCGATTCAAAAATCCAGGGCCATCTTTACATACAGGACGGCAACTTTGATGCATGGTCTGACCGACAAAAAAATGGTTTGAGGGGCAGAATCGGCCGCAATCGTTTTCGTAAAAAAACAAGTAAAACAAGACCTTCAAACGGGGATATCACATGCTTCTGGTAGCGAAATTAGGCGATTCAAAAATCCAGGGCCATCTTTACATACAGGACTACAACTTTAATGAAGGGTCCGATCGACAGAAAATTGATTTGAGGGGTAGAATCGGCCGAATCTGCGTCGTAAAAAAACAAACACAACTAGACCTTCAAACGGGGATATCACATGCTTCCGTTAGCAAAATGAGGCGATTCAACATTTCAGAGGTAAGAAGGTCATTCATTATAAATAAACTTACTTTTTCGAAATTGAATAGTTAATCAAGTTTATAAATTGTGCCGATATCGATGTCACCTGGCGATATCATTAACTATTATGAAACTGAATAGTTCATCAGGGTTTATATTTCACCTTCCACGTGCTGGTAATGCCAATGCCAACCAGCTTGTTTCTTCCTATATATATATATCCATCCCTTACCCTTTCCTTTACCCCTTTTCTTTTCCTCATCAATAAGCATCAAATTGTTTCTTATAGTTCAATAATTAGTAAAAATAATTATTGGCTAGAGGAGATATAGATATCAAGTACCTACCTGATGTGAACGCTCGACTTGCTTTCCCCTGTTGTTGTTGTCCTCCTCTCGCGGATCCTCCTGAAACCACAAACACCCACCATTATTCCATATTAATCCACATATCACACACAACAACAATAAAAATGGTAATAATATTCATTTCTCATTTACCAAATCTTTTCTTTCTCACTTACATCCTCATTATCATCCTTTAACTATTCAACTCATTTGTAGTCCAAGTGGACATCAAAAATTTAATTTTTAATCACCGTTTATTCTCTTGTTTTATTTTCTAAGGATCAAGACACACTTTATGAAGGGAAAGAAAACAAATTCTACCTTTAACATGGTTAAATTTTGCTATTTTATCAACTTGGCCGAATCTGCCAACAGAGGTGACAATTTGACCTCTCCTCAGATTTTTACTCATAGCCAGTTACAGAACTCCAAATTAGACAGGGTCAGACTCGTTGGAAAGATTGTGACTTCACAAGCTATGAGGATCTTAAATCTTCCTTGGTATGGTATTTCTTATATGCATATAAAAAATTCTTGACTTTATTGGTTAAATTGCATGATTTTCTTTATGAGATTTTGGTTAGGGTTCTTGGAAACTTTGGGGGGGGGATGAGGAATTGTGTGTAATTGACGAATGTGACATGAAATGGGATGAAATGAGATCTAATTGGCAAGACAAATGAAAAGGAAAAGGGAGGGGAGCCCACCATGGTTGGCCATTGAGGGTAGTTAGTAGGAGGGAAAGATTATGTGGTTTGCAAAATAATTATTTATATGTTGTGTTGGATGTGAATGTTTGTGTAATGAATGATTGAGCATGAAAAGAATGTGGGAAGCCTTGTTTTCCCAAGGCTATGTTTCAGCCAAATGTATATGATGCAGAACTTAACACCTAAGCAGATTCATCTCTTGACTTTCGGAGAGAATCTGAGTGGGAAAACAAGAGAATTAGGATCACCGAACGTGACTATGCAGAGCAGACTAGCAGGTTTGTCACATTTGTAATGCATTTCATGAATGTTAGGGGAAGAAGTGGGTTTTCCTCCCTTCATAAGAGCTGTAACCTTGTAAGTTAGCTTTCCAACAAGATCATTTTTCTATAAAAAGGAGTTCTAAAACTCCCTTTATAGTGGAAAATATGGGCAGAGGTCGGAATCCGACCTTTGTGGTAGGTTTGAGAGGAAAAAGGAAAGAAGGTGGAGGTCGCGAAGTGATGAAGTTACACGTGTTAATTATATTTTGATTGGCAAAAGTTATTATAAAAATAAAAATGAAAGAATAACAAATTTTAAGGCATATTGGAATGTTATGGTGTGGTTATTAGGAAGTGTATCGGTTGAACATGATTTATGCGAATTTCCTGTAATTGTAGGAGGGACCACGAGTGTGGTGCAACACCAACAACACCAACAACAACGGACCACGAGCAGAGCATCCACAATAGGCAAGTGATTCGTGCCTATGTTTTTTATTTAATTTTCATAATGAAAATGTGTGAATTATGCTTAAAGCTTTGGTGGAAGTTTGAAAAAATATGATTTGTTGTATTTAGTATCGGTAATACTTAGTATCGAGAGTACATAGTATCGAAAATATGTAAGTGGGGAAGTTAGTTTGTATTTCAAATAGTTATGTTGATTATTCTAATTATGTATGATTGCATACCGCAAATTTAATAACTTTAATATTATTTTTTTCAAATTTTCTTTATGGAATTATCTTATATTTTTGTTTTATGTCCATCATCCTTACGTCAGGAATAAAGCTATTTTTGCAATATTGTTGGTTGAATCTCAAAATTATTGGCCTCAATCCTTGGTTTCCTGATAACAGAACGGATTTCTGTTACCTGTGGGAGAGCAAAATCTCTCAATGCCCGTGTGTCATACTCAGGATTATCATTGTCTGCCATGATGCTTAAGTTGTTTTGACTCTCTCGCTTTTTCTTTCTTAATCCCCTTGCTCAATCTCCAAAATTTAAGGCAACAACGACTGCTTTTTGTTGTTTCTCATGAACTACAAACAAAATAAATCAAATTAGATCGAATTCAACAAGTGTTGATATTTTAAACAAGTTTATCTAAAATCCTCGGCAACGGCGCCAAAAACTTGTCGGAGAAATCGCAAGTGCACGAATCGTAACAAGTAATAAAGCGATGAGTAGATTATCGTCCCACAAGGATTTGCACAAATTATCAATAAGTACCATAATTATTAAATCCCTATCTATTTGATAATTCAATTATAAAGGTTTACGAAGCTAAGAATAATTAAAACAAACAAGCAAAAAATTAAATGGTGTTGAAATCAAGTTTAACGGATCCTAGGATTTCTGATTTCACTGTAACTAATCCTATATAAATTTTATGAATTGAATTAATCCTCTCAAAATTTCCTTCTTATTATTGATAACCAGCTTTTACTAATTTAATCACTAATCTCTCTTGAGCATCAATGAATTATTTTAACAAGCAAACAAACTTCCTACCTCTCCGTGAAAATTCTAAACTCGTCAAAATACAATATTGAATAATATTTTTTTCAACTACTTCACAAGTACCCATCTAAAGAATATTTCAACTATTTCCACACCAGTTATCAGAAGTGTATCATGATTGTTAAATTATCATAATTATTATAGTTGTCATTATAACCATTATTGTAAATAATTAATATTTTAATTATTATTGACAATATTATCATTGTGGAAACTAAACTAAAAAAGGGATCAAAACTAAAACAAAAAAAATAAAAGAATAAGAACCAAAATACAAAACAAAATATTATATATGTAGAAACAAGGCAAAAAAAAATCTCGCTACGGCATACAACATGTCAATGGCTTGTTTATTCTAAAACAAAGACATTTTTAGTTTTATTTTTTAAATGAAATAATACCACGTGGATAAAAAAAACTAAAAAGGTATAGAATGTTTTATCACAAGGTCTTTATATTCTCTGATAACTTTGAAATTTTAAGCTAATGTATAGAAATATGTGAAGAGACTCCTCGCAAAATTTCATATCAATCTAATGGTCGGATTGAGAGATATGATTGATATTCTAAAACTATTAATTATTTTTAAAAAACACTCTTTGGGTGGAACGTAATGGGCGGAATGTAGCTAGAACGTTCCGGGCGGAATTTACTGAACGTATCGAGATTGTGAGCAAGATAAAATGTGAAGCCTAAGAATAAAGTATACAAAGAGGGGGAGGTTTATAATAATTCAAAATGTTGTTATAATACAAAATTTAGGTATTAAAAAGGAAACAAAAGGGGCTATAAATAAGAAAAAAGGGTGAAAGATGGGGCCAAAATGGAATTAAGAAGAGATGGGACTATAATACTCATCCCTTCTCTCATCCATGGGCGGTTGATAACAAGAAGAAGGACGGGGGGGGGGGGATTTCAGATTTTTCCTTCATCAAAGTAGGAATAATCACCTAAAATTAGTAAACCCGTATAAGCATTGGAATTTTTAAGTGGAGGAACACAATCGGGTGGACAATTAACAAGAAGAAAAGTGAAGAATTGGTGAAGAAAATAGGGGGAAGAGTGGTCGGCTATATACAAGGAGAAGAAGGCTAAGATTATTCTGAAATTTGCGAAGTAAAGTTTAGATTCCATCCAAGTAAGAAGTTCTAATTCCAATTTCTATGATATTTAATTTCAATTTGATTAAAGGTTCGTGATTTTCTTGAACGGGGAATTAGGGTTCTTTAACATAAAATGTTGGGAAAATGCAGAAACGAGTGAGATTAAATGGACTAGAATAATCTAAGTGCCTTGAAGAAGAAGAAATGAGTGCATAAAAGAGAGGAAGGGAACTCTTGGTTCCCTTGGGCATGTTCTCGGCTGAGATACTACAGAGAGGGAATGAGAACTTATGATATGCTTAATTAATTAACTTGGTACAAATTACCTTAAGAGGACATAAATGATACTGTTGACATGAATAAAGGGAAGGCATGGTTGTGACTATGCGGAAGCAGGGATTGAAGATGAATTGGAGATACTTTCTCCATTAGCAAAACAAGGTAATTTCATTGCCCTATTTTCTAAGGGAATTTGAACCGGAAACTACAGAATCCAAGGAGGGTCCCATGATAGAAGTTGTAGAAGGGAGTGTTATCTTTTCGACGAGTCTAACCCCGCCTAATATGGAGTCCTGGAACTCCAGATACAAATAAAAATGAGGATAGGTCAAGCTTGCCACCCCTTTGGCAAATTCGACCAAGTTGATAAAATGGCAAAATTTAGCCATATTAAGGGTAGAATTTGTTTTCTTTCCCTTCATAAAGTGTCTTTATCTTCAAAAAAAATTGTGATTAAAATTGAATTCAAGATGTCCACTGGACTACTAATGAGCTGAAAAGTTAAAGGATAATAATGAGGAATGTAAGTGAGAAAGAAAAGATTGGTAACAGAGAAATGAATATTATTGTCATTGTTGTTGTTGTGTGTGATATGTTGACTAATATGAAATAATGATGGATTTTATGGTTTCAGGAGGAACCGCAGGAGGAGTACAACAACAGCAGGGGAACGCAAGTCGAGCGTTTATAGTAGGTAGGTACTTGATACCTATATCTCCTCTAATTACTAAGTATTTTAACTTACTATTGAAATATAAGAAAAAAAATGGTGCTTATTGATGAGGAAAAGAAAAGGGAGAAAGGAAAGGTTAAATGACAAAAAACAAAGGACTAGATTTAATTTATGGGTTCTTTTGGAGGAAATGAATAGTAACAATGAATTTTGGTAATGACTGTTTCTCGAATTTGATTTGTTTGTCCATGATATGGGAGGCTAATGATGTTAACCAAGATGGTTAACATCGATATTACCGGTATATGGGAGGATAAATATAAACCTTGATTAACTATTCGGGTTCAAAATAGTTAATAATATCAGTGGGTGACGTCGATATCAGTAAAATTTATAAACTTGATAGCTTTCCGATGTGAAAGATAATGATGTCAAGAATTCTTAACATCGACATACCTAATATTCTAGTTTTAAAAATAGTTAATGACACAAATAATTATGTTCGTGTCGACATTTTCATGAAACTGATTAGTTGTTTCTAGAACAGGCAACTAAAGACATTAATGCAGGTCATTAGTGTCAGCGATAGTCTTTTCGATGTGGAGGGTGGAGAAGAAGTCAAAAGAAACAAAAAAAAATTAACCTTTAAAAGGGGTTATGGTTGTATTTAGAATCTCATATGATTTAAGTACATAGATATGCTATTTAATTTTTCTTCTATAAATTGCTTGTATTTTAAACATTTATTTTTAATTATATGGAAAATTTATATTTTGCAGGTCCCTCCCATTCATGTCAGGAATAGATTTTAAGTTCTTTGATCCCTTTTTGTATAAGTTAGGAACTTAGGGATTTGTGGTGAAATTTTGTTATGCTGTAACCATGTAACCTATATAGAATATTATATTCATAATATTTTGTTTCTGAAATATTAAATGTATCAACCTATGCTTGGGATATTAGAATGTATTATATTATGTTAGAATATTAAATTGTGATGTGTTGATGCAAACCAAGGAGCTAGACATCATGATCATACACTCGGGAATGCGTCTGAATTCGCACAAGACCCTTTGTCACTTCCAAGTGGCCCAATTACAAGACTTAGAGCCAAACGCTTCAAGGAAGCCCTAAATGGGCTAATCCAAGAGATTTGGTCTGATTCTAAAAAGACCAAGATGGGATCAAACGATAATCAAG
This sequence comes from Salix udensis, assembly GCA_029204005.1. Classification (NCBI taxonomy): domain Eukaryota; kingdom Viridiplantae; phylum Streptophyta; class Magnoliopsida; order Malpighiales; family Salicaceae; genus Salix; species Salix udensis. The sequence continues at coordinate 6,155,803 of CM055025.1, forward strand.
GCTTAGTCCACATCATCAAAGCAATTGAAGAGGGTAATAATTATGCAAAAACGTTTCAGCATGATCTGACCATCAAAGGGCATGAATTTGATGACTTTCAAGGTTATTAATTAGAGTAATGAAGTTGGTCTTAAATGCATATGTTAAATACATTGAATTTAGTCAGTTAGCTATTTATGATAGCCTCTAGAAGTCCAAGAGACCTAAAAACGTGGGGACTTGTTTATGTTACTGTTTGAACTCTTTTAAAGCTTTAGTTATGACTTTTCCTATTCTTGGAGGGTTGTTCCAAGAATAAAAAAAGGGGTATTTCGAAATGATTAGGAGATTATGTTTTCAGAAAAAATATCATATTTGTGAGGTCTTGTGTTCCGCTTCGTTCTTGAAAGAACTACTAGAACTTATCAAGTTAATCTTGTGGCGTCCAAACGACCAAACTTATCACCTTGATTGTTGAGAGATTCTCAAGTTTTCTAGGTGTGGCGTTTCAATCTTTTGTAGTCTTGGTTTTCATCTTGTTAGGTGACGGGTCAAGGCTCAACCAATCTTGTCTACATGATCTCGGGGTTCTAAACCATCATTCTTATTGGGTTTCATCACAATTGTTGATGAAGTTCATATCATGTGTTATATATATATATATATGAAATCTCTGTGCTCGAAATGGCTCTTTATTTATTAATTTATGTGTGTGATGTAAGATGGAGTTTGAGAATGAATATGGTCCTGAGCATTATCTGGAATGAATTATGCAGTTGATTGTACTAAACATGGATGTGATTGTGGATGTGTGCAGGGTACATTGTCGATAACTTGGGATTTCCCAATATAGGGGAGACTCTGCCGAAATTTTATTAGAAATTAACGAAATTTCGATGAGTCCAAAAAAATTATGCTCCATGTACTCTTTATAGGGGAAAGATTAATGAATTAACTAATAGTAAAAATTAGGGTTGTTACCTAAAATTTGTTCCTGTTTGTTCTGTTTTTTAAATTAGAATGAGATATACAAGTCAATCTGGACGGAATGAAATTGACAGCCTTGATCTGAACTAAATCACAAGTAGTTGATTAGCCAGCTCATCCAAGTTTTATACACACTACTAAAAAAAGGGGTTGTTTGCAACCGAAATTTGATTAGCAACGGATTTTCCGTTGCTAATCACAATCATTAATTAAAAAAAAAAATGTGTTGCAACGGATTTTCCGTTGCAATTAGAATTTGCAACGGATTATCCATTGCAAGATAAAATTAAATTGCAACAGATTATCCGTTGCAACGGAAAATCCTTTTGCAATGGATTATCCGTTGCAAATTTAAATTGCAACGGAAAATCCGTTGCAAATAAAACTTATATTGCAACGGATAATCCGTTGCAAGTAAAAAACCATTTGCAACGGATTTTCCGTTGCAAATCCTTTAAATTGCAACGGATTTTCAGTTGCAATATCAGTTTTATTTGCAACAGATATTCCCTTGCAAAGCCTTTAAATTGCAACGGATTTTCCGTTGCATTTTGAATTTTGCAACGGAAAATCCGTTGCAATATCAGTTTAATTTGCAACGGATTGTCCGTTGCAAATCTTTTAAATTGCAACGGAGTTTTCGTTGCAAAGTTGCAACGGATTTGCCGTTGCAAAGTTCAAAATGCAACGGAAAATCCGTTGCAATCCGAACTTAACAAAACGCTGCGTTTTGGAAGAGAAAGCAAATCTCTCTTTCATCTTCCTCCCGCGAGCTCTCTTCCTCAGAACACTCTCAAAGAAGCAAATCGCTCTCCTCACAAAAAATCAATTTCTCTTCCTCAGAAATTCTCTCTTCCGCCCTCGATCTCTCTTCTTCCTCAGTACACTCTCTTCCGCCCTCGATCTCTCTTCTTCCTCAGAACACTCTCTTCCTCCCTCGATCTCTCTTCCTCCTCATAACAAACTCCTCTTCCTCCCTCCATCTCTCTTCCTTCTCTCCATCTCTCCTCCAGTGAACAGTGGCAGTAAAATCACGTTCCAGCTCTTGCTCCCATTCCACCTTGTCGGCGTCGACATTGCGTTTAACACTTGACCCATCACCTCCACAACGCCGATCTCCTTCATATACGGTAAGCATTTCCATTTTTTTTCTAGTATTTTCTTAGTTTTTTCTATTTTTTTTTATCCTTAGTTTTTTTCCTCAGAACAAACAGTTTCTTCTTGTTGACGACAATTCTGTATTTTTTATCATAAGTTTAGAAATATTAATGCATTTTTTTGGCATATTTTTTAGCATTGTTTTGGTTATGCCGAGAGCTTTTAGAAAAGTCATGTGTTGTTTTTTTTTTTAATTTGGTTGAGAGTATAATATTAGAGAGTGGAGATAAGCATTAATGCTGAAAATTTATGATGATTAATTGTGGAATCACTGCATGTGTTTTTTTGGAAATTCATTTATCTGGCTATCGGGTTCTGCATGCTGAGCTTGCTTTGATTTTTTTGGAAATTCATTTGCTTTTGTGTGTTTTTATTATGATACTTGGTTTGTTGCTCTGTTTTTGTTTTCAATGTGTAGAAACGGTGTGGGGAAAATATTTTCTGAGAATTGTTTCTAAAAATGATTGTTTTTTCTTATGAAAATGTTTTCTTTGAACATAATTCTACTTTGAGAATTCTTGAAAACTCTTACGGGTAAAAAATTTGGTTATGACAGGGGACTGGTGTTTCTTTTGGTATAAGAAGACTCCAAGGATTTATTTTAAGAGTTCCAAGTGTACTGTATGAATGATTTTCTCGGTTTGGTTTGCTACAATTTAATGTCTATCATCAAGGCATAGAAATATATTATAGAAATTGCGATGGTCTTCTTAAAATATTATAATTATTAAGATATTATAACAATCTTTTTATTTATTTAAATATAAATCTTTTTATTTATTTATGAGCTCACAAGCTTGCATGCAGTTCATATGGAATTGCAGATTTTTGTAGTGATTGCTTGAACTCGGAAATTAGCACCTCGTCAACAAAGTTCTTCTCTTTAATATTGTAATATGGCTAACATTAGAAAGTGAAAAGCGAATAATACGAAAACCTAATCATTGATCGGTTGCTACTTAAGGTAAGCTGCCTTTAGAATAAAGCAATAAATTAAAATAGGATCATGGATTTAACTACTTTCTTATCCATATTAACAAAACACAAAGCATTCCATGTCGCGATAAATCGACATGTGAGGCTTCCATGAAATGTTGCTTGGATTTGTTATTTTGTTTGAAATGTTGATGTTGTTGGGTAATGATGATTATCATTATGTTTGGATTTGTTATTTTGATTTAAATGTTGATGTTGATGGGTAATGATGATTATCATTATGATTTGATTTGTTAATTTGATTGCAATGTTGATGTTGATGATAATGATGAGTAGCATTATGTATGGATTTGTTAATTTTATTGAACTATTGATGTTGATGTTAATGATGAGTAGCATTATGCTGTAAATTTTTAATTTCCATATTTATTAGTTATTACAAACATTTATTGATGACAATACAATTGTTTTAGAATGTCGCGACGTGGATCTATATTTGATTGCAGTGTAGGTAGGTTTGTATCTAGATCAAATCGAACTCCATACAGGATGAATAAGAATGCAACAACTTCTCGCCCAATTGACCCTACTAATGATACTTACATGTCTGAAGTCCCAAGTTCATTTCCAAATATAGAAGCTAATTACTTGTCCGGGTATCAACATTTGCTGGCGAGAGAAAGTTATCCGGGAGATGTTGGTGATAATGAGGATGACGACGAAACTGAAGATCCAGGTAACCAAGATGAGAATAACGAACAAAATGAGGATTGTCCCCAAGAAGACAATGGTCCAAACTCTTCTGGCAACAATGATTGCATTACTGCATTCTTTAGTTCTTGAACGAGCTGAATCCAACTTATCAAAGATTAATTGGCTTCGTGGCGTCATTCTACTCATTCCAATAGGCTGGTGTCTTGGGGCAGGTTTCCATTGTGTCACACGCTTATCAGACCCATTTCGGCTTTCAGGGATCAGATCTCATTCTTGGTTGTTGATGCAAACCAAGGAGCTGGATATATTGATCATACACTCGGGAATGCATCTGAATTCGCACAAGACCCTTTGTCACTTCCAAGTGGCCCAATTACAAGACTTAGAGCCAAATGCTTCAAGGAAGCACTAAATGGGCTAATCCAAGAGATTTGGGCTGATTCTAAAAAGACCAAGGTGGGATCAAATGATAATCAATGTTTAGTCCACATCATCAAAGCAATTGAAGAGGGTAATAATTATGCAAAAACATTTCAGCATGATCTGACCATCAAAGGGCATGAATTTGATGACTTTCAAGGTTATTAATTAGAGGAATGAAGTTGGTCTTAAATGGTTATGTTAAATACATTGAATTTAGTCATTTGACTATTTATGATAGCATCTAGAAGTCCAAGAGATCTAAAAACGTGGGGACTTGTTTATGTTACTGTTTGAGCTCTTTTAAAACTTTAGTTATGACTTTTCCTATTCTTGGAGGGTTGTTCCAAGTATAAAAAAGGGGTATTTCGAAATGATTAAATAGATTATGTTTCCGAAAATTATCATATTTGTGAGGTCTTGTGTTCCTCTTCGTTCTTGAAAGAACTCCTAGAACTTATCAAGTTAATCTTGTGTCGTTCAAACAACCAAACTTATCACCTTGATTGTTGAGAGATTCTCAGGTTTTCTAGGTGTGGCGTTTCAATCTTTTGTAGTCTTGGTTTTCATGCTGTTAGGTGACGGGTCAAGACTCAACCAATCTTGTCTACACAATCTTGGGGTTCTAAACCATCATTCTTATTGGGTTTCATCACAATTGTTGATGAAGTTCATATCAGTTGTGGCTTGCGTGATCATGAGGTTCGCATCAGGTGGTATCAGAGCTAGGCTCTGAAACAAGGTCATATCATTCAGTTGTTTTCGTGCTTGTTTTTAGCGTTCCTTGAAGTTTTCTAGTGTTTTTGTTCATCTCCTTGTTCTTCGTGTCAGCTTCCTCTAATAAAAAAAAGGGTTAAATTTATCGTTTTCTGTCTCTTCATTTCAATATTAAAAAAAAAACAGAAAAGAAAGAGATATAGAGGCATTAGTTGAAATTTGAAGAATTATTGAAATCTTGCCTCAGAAAACACTACTATGAGGAAACATAAGCAAACCGCATCGGAATCAGTTGAATTTTCATATTCCATCTATTGGGGTTGAGATAGTATGTCAAATTTGGACTTATTCTGATATTGATTTCTTGAGGGGTTATTTCGATATTCATTTCTGCCGCAGAAACACTACCTTAGTGAACCCATATAAAAACCCTTTAGAATCAATTTAAATTTTGCATTCTGTGTCTTGGGGTTGATATCGATTGATATATTAAATTGGGGCTTATTTCGATATCGTATACTAGAGGTTTCAATTGGAGGTTCATTTCTGCCACAAATTGATCACATAAGGGTTTGTGTACCTAGAAGTTCGATAAAGGCCTATAAATTGATTGTTATTTTCTATTTAGTATTATAATACTAAATGTTAATGTTGAGGTCATTTCGAAGTCGTTTGGTCTTAGTTTCAATTTTGTTACGTAAAAATTGCGTAAGAGGTTAGATTCGCTAAAGTCTCAAAACGTGATCCTTAATATTTAGTTTTGTCCAATTCTCTATTTTTTTTTTCTATTTTCAGTTATCTAGGAGTCAAGTAATTGTTTTCTCTAGTATTTGCTTCTGTTTCATTTCGTGTCTTCGTATCGTCCACAATTCGTACGACTTTGCATTGCTACTCGCGAAATCGTAATCGTAGGTTTGTTTTCGCTTTGTTTTCAGTATTTTTATTGCTTCTTGAGTCTGCAATTCACAGTGCGCTGCGAAGGCTACTAATTTTGATTTGTTGATTGTAGTTATGGAAGAACTTTTGAAAGGAAGTTGTGCGAAGGCTACTAACCCCGAACCGTAAATGCAAAACCCCGAAAACCCCCAACGCCAACCTCGTAACCCCGAATCGTAAACCCCGAACCCGAAACGCTGAACCAAGAAACCTCGAACCGTGAAATGATGCGAACCTCGTGGTCATGCAACCCACAACGAAGAATGAGATCTGATGGAAAGCCGAAATAGGTTTGATAGGAGTGTGACACAATGAAAACCTGCCCCAAGGCACCAGCACTATTGGAATGAGTAGAATAACACCACGAAGCCCTTTAATCTTCGATAAGTCGGATTCAGTTATTTCTAGAACTAAAGAATGCAAGAATCACTCTCACACATAAACTGAAAAGTTCAGAATTAAAATTAATCAATGGCTACTTAAATTTTTGTCTAACATGAGTTTAAATAGTCTTTTAAAAACCTAACCCTAATGGACCCCTTATGTGGACTTAAATGAGATCCATTCAAAACTGACCCAAAATCCTAAATTGAAAAGCCCATGACTAAATCCAAGGAAGCCTTGGTTCCTAGCTGAAAACAAAGTCTTAATTAAGCTCAAACAAGCCTTGGGCTGTAGCTAACTAACTTAAATGAAGCCCATAAGGTTTATTTATTCTCTGCCATCCAGCCCATCAATCCCATGTTTCCAAGTTATAATAGGATTCTTTTGGCTCTTTTGTTGTCCTCACTTCATGGCCCAAATAAAGTCGGGCTGGACCTGATGCGAACCTCGTGATCACGTGGTCACGCAACCCACAACGAAGAATGAAATCTGATCCCGGAAAGCCTAAATAGGTTTGATAGGAGTGTGACACAATGTAAACCTGCCCCAAGTCACCAACAATATTGGAATGAGTAGAATGACACCACGAAGCCAGTTAATCTTCGATAAATCGAATTCAGTTTGTATAAGAACTAAAGAATGCAAGAATCACTCTCACATGTAAACTAAAAAGTTCAGAACTAAATTTAATTAAATGGCTGCCGAAATTTAGCTAACATGAGTTTAAATAGTCTTTAAAAAACTAACCCTAATGGACCCTGTATGCGGACTTAAAAGAGGTGCATTAAAAACTGACCCAAAATCCTAAATTGAAAAGCCCATGACTAAATCCAAGTAAGCCTTGGATCGTAGCTAAAAACAAAGTCTTAATTTAGCCCAAACAAGCCTTGGGTTGTAGCTAACAAAATTAAATAAAGCCAATAAGGCTTATTTATTCTCCTCCATCCAGCCCATGTTTCCAAGTTGTAGTAGGATTCTTTTGGCTCCTTTGTTGTCCTCACTTCCTGGCCTAAATAAAATTGGGGTGGACCCCTCCTACACATAGATACTTCAATGGTCTTGCAATTATGACTTGGGTGAAACCTTCAAAATCACAAATCAAGCCCCTGAACATGTAATGGGTCTTTGTTGGAGTTTCTGGCCCGGTTCGCATCAGGACCCCTCCAATACATAGATACTTCAATGGTCCTTGCAATTATGACTTAAGTGAAACCTTCAAAACCACGTATCAAGCCTGATGCGAACCTCGTGATCACGTGGTCACGGAACCCACAACCAAGAATGAGATAAGATCCTGGAAAGCCAAAATAAGGTCTGATAGGAGTGTGACACAATGGAAACCTGCCCCAAGGCACCAGCACTATTGGAATGAGTAGAATGACGCAACGAAGCCAATTAATCTTCGATAAGTCAGATTCAGTTCGTTCAAGAACTAAAGAATGCAAGAATCACTCTCACACATAAACTGAAAAGTTCAGAATTAAGTTTAATCAATGGCTGCCGAAATTAGGGTTACATGAGTTTAAATAGTTCTTAAAAGTAACCCTAATGGACCTCTTATGTGGACTTCAAAGAGGTCCACTCAAAACTAACCCAAAATGCTAAATTAAAAAGCCCATGACTTAATCCAAGCAAGCCTTGCACCCTAGCTGAAAGCAAAGTCTTAATTAAACCCAAACAAGCCTTGGGCTGTAGCTAAGTAACTTAAATGAAGCCCATAATGTTTATTTATTCTTTTCCATCTAGCCCATCAATCCCATGTTTCTGTAGTAGGATTCTTTTGGCTCCTTTGTTTTCCTCAATTCATGGCCCAAATAAAGCTGGGTTGGACCCCTCGAACACATAGATACTTCAATGATCCTTGCAATTATGACTTGGGTAAAACCTTCAAAACCACGAATCAAGCCCCTAAACATGTAATGTGTCTTTACTAGAGTTTCTGGGCCGGTTCGCATCAAAGCCCCTCAACATGTAATGGGTCTTTGTTGGTGTTTCTGGGCCGGTTCGCATCATCCCCTCTCTCCTCGAAAGGATTCAACCTCAACACACATCCTCCATGTTCCATTCTTCGTAGGCATGAGTAGCACGGGTACAACACATGGGTTTATACTCCCTCGAATATATCCCTTATCTATTAGCTCATAAACTTGCCTTTGAAGCCCATTCATCTCCTCTGGATTCCTTCTATAGGATGGTCGGTTAGGAATTGAAGTTCCACGTACAAAATCAATCTGATGCTCAATCCCCCACAATGGTTGTATTCCGCTTGGAGTATCGTCGGTGAACAAATCATCAAACTCCTGCAACAAAGAAATAGTAGCACTAGGTACCATATGATCAAGATCATTAGTATTAAAGTAAGCCTCTTTGTACACAAGTAAAATCATTGGCTTGTTAGTGAGATATTCAGATCTGACCTCACCCTCGCTAGCATAATATTTCGTTGTTTGTTTGCTTTTTCCACACAATTTTCATCACTCTTCCTGACTTTCTTCACTCCTTTTGTCTTACCTCCACTCTCGACCAGGTTTGGTTATTTTTGAGTTGTGGTTGAATGGTCTGATTTGTTTGCGTTTGGATGATTGTCTGAATGGGATGTAGTGGTTTGGGTTCTGTTCGAATCCGATGGTCTTCTCTCCCCTTGATCCTCACCTTGATTTTCTCTCCATATTGCCTCATCATACTTACGTTTTAGCTTTATTTGATCATCATGCACCTGTTTGGGTGTAAGAGGTACAAGAGTTATGGTTTTACCATCTTTTACAATGGTATACCGATTTCTAACCGCATCATGAACTGTCTTCCTATCATATTGCCATGGTCTCCCCAACAAGATGTGAGCTGCTTGCATTGGTAGCACATTACAGAAAACTTCATCAACATATTTCGCAATCGAAAATGGGACCACAACCTGCTTAGTCACTTTCACTTCACCACCACCATTCAGCCATTGCAATCTATATGGTTTCGCATGTTTAACAGTACTCAATTTCAGTTTACTAACAAGGGTTGTACTGCAAACATTAACACAACTTTCGCTATCAATAATTAAACCACACAGTTTGCTTTGTATGTAACAACACGTCTGGAAGATATTCTCTTGTTGTTGATTAGATGCATCTTCCTTGACCTGAACGTGGAGTGTAGACCTCATAACCAAGGACACCGTAACCGGTAATGCTAACTCATCTCTCTCACTATCCTTCAATGGTGGCTTGCCTTCACAATAAGATTTGTCACTTCTAGATTCCATATCACCATCATAGTCCTCTTCACCACAACCATGTTTTTATCAACAAACATGTCAAAATCAGATCTGGTATTCGGTACGGTCTTACGGATCGTATTTCCTATGCGATCAGCCCCAATATTCTGTTTCTTTAACCATTTCACATCATTTGTCAGATCTATGTTCATCCTAGACAACAACTCGAGTTGTTGACATAAGGCTCGCAATTGGAAAGCAACGTCAGCGTTTTGTGTCGCTGATTCGTTATTTTCAAACATCCTTTGAATCTACAAAATTCGGTTACTCGCAAAAAAATATATTCTCACACCTCTCGTGTATCACACAAAAAAAACAATCGAGGCTTTTCACTCTAATATGCTCACTACGCCTTTTACCTCACAACTTGCATTCTTGTGGTTCTTTAGGAACTAAAATCAACAAATCAAAGTCAGTACCCTTTGCAGCACACTATAATTTATGAGTTTCAGACTCAAGACGCAATAAAAATACTGAAAACAAAGCAAAACAATACTACGATTACAATTTCGCGAGTAGCAATGCAAATTCGTACGAATTGTGGACGAAACGAAGACACGAAATAAAACAGAAGCAAATAGAACAAAAACAGAGAATTAGACAAAACTAAATAGTAAGGATCACGTTTTGAGACTTGAGCAGAATCTAACCTCTTACGCAATTTTTATGTAACAGAATTGAAACCCAGACCAAACGACTTCGAAATGACCTAAAATCAATATTTAGTATTTTAATAGTAAACAGAAAATAACACTCAATTTATAGGCCTTTCTCGTACTTATAGGTACACAAACCCTTATGTGATCAATTTGCGGCAGAATTGAACCTCCAATTGAAACCTCTAGTATACAATATCGAAATAAGCCCCAATTTAATACATCATGCGATATCAACCCCAAGACACAGAATGTAAAGTTTTAATTGATTCTAAAGTGTTTTTATATGGGTTAACTGAGGTAGTGTTTCTGCGGCAGAAATGAATATCGAAATAACGCCTCAAGAAGTCAATATCAGAATAAGCCCAAATTTGACATATGATACTATCTTAAACCCAATAGAATGCAAGAATCACTCTCACACATAAACTGAAAAGTTCAGAATTAAAATTAATCATTGGCTGCCGAAATTAGGGTTACATGATGCGGATCAGCCCAACACCAAGTGTAATCATGCCAACGATCCATTGGAGGTGCCAATGTGGCCAATCACAAGAGCTAGGGCAAAGAAGCTTAAAGAAGCATTGAATGGGCTTGTTCAGAACTTATGGAGCAAGATGGGATTAGAAGGGCTTGGGACATTTAAGGAGCATGAAGGACAGCCTTTAATTCATCTAGTTCAGGTCCAAGAAGAGCCCAATTCATATGGAACAAGGGTTTGATATGTCCGGCCCAATACCAGCCTTGTTAGGCTTGTTTTATTTCCTAATGCTACAAGGATAAAAAGCCAGCAATTTATTTTCCTAATTAAGTAAGGAAGTTGGCCATATCTTATTCCTAAAGAGGGGAGGACTATTTAATGCTTTTCCTAACATAGAAAGGAAAGTAATTAAATCAGCAACAAAGGAGGAAATTTATCCAAGCTAATCAAGGACATCAAAGGAAAGGGGGCAGCAACACAAATTTGATTCTAGCATATTTAGGATGGTAATTTTCGGATTTTTATTATTTTCTTCTTAGTTTTTGGGATATTACTGCTTATTTAGGTCAATTGTAAGTGGGCTTCATATAAGTCCACCTAAGGGGGGTATAAATAGAAGCATAACCAAACATGTAAGGTTACGCAATTTTTAGATCAATAAACTTATTTGCAGCACTTGTGTGTTGGTGCGATAATCTCCCTCCTTGGTTCTCTAAAGAACTGAAAACGACTTATCGAAGAACAACTGGCTTCGTGGCGTCATCCTTATACTTCTCGTTCGCGAGTCTATAGTCGTTGGGTGGGGTTTTCTTTTCCAATAGTGCTGGTGCCTAGGTGCAAGTTATCTTTGTGTCACACTCCTATCAAACCTGATTTACTTGGCTTTCCGGTAATTGGTGTCTTTGCGTGTGGGTTGCGCGACCACGTGATCACGAGGTTCGCATCATAAGAGGTACAAGAGTGATGGTTTTACCATCTTTTACAATGATATACTGATTTCTTACCCCATCATGAACTGCCTTCCTATCATATTGTCATGGTCTCCCCAACAAGATGTGACTTGCTTGCATTAGTACCACATCACAAAGAACTTCATCAACATATTTCTCAATCGAAAATGGGACCACAACCTGCTTAGTCACTTTCACTTCATCACCATCATTCAACCATTGCAATGTATATGGTTTCGCATGCTTAACAGTACTCAATTTCAGTTTACTAACAAGGGTTGTACTGCAAACATTAACATAGCACCCGTTATCAATAATTAAACCACAATGCGTCTAGAAGGTATTCTCTTTTTGTTGATTAGATTCATCTTCCTTGACTGAACCTGAAGTGTAGACCTCATAACCAAGGACGCCGCAACTGGTAATGTTATCTCATCCCCCTCACTATCCTTGAATGGTGGCATGCCTTCACAATAAGATTTGTCACTTCCAGATTCCATATCACCATCATCATCCTCTTCACCCACATCCGCGTTTTCATCAACAAACACGTCAAAATCCTTGAATGGTACCTAACCCCTTGTGTGGTTAACTTGTGGTAGAAATGAACCTCCAATTGAACGGTATCAACCCAATGACACGGACAATAAAGTTTCAATTGATTCTAAAGTTTGTTTCTAAGGGTTCACTAAGATAGTGTTTCTGCGGTAGAAATGAATCTCGAATAAAACCTCAAGATAGCAATATTAGAATAAGCATAAATTTGAAATATGATTCTATCTCAACCCCAATAGACGGTGATATGAATTTCATCAACAATTGTGATGAAACCCAATAAGAATGATGGTTTAGAACCCCGAGATCGTGTAGACAAGATTGGTTGAGCCTTGACCCGTCACCTAACAAGATGAAAACCAAGACTACAAAAGATTAAAACGCCACACCTAGAAAACTTGAGAATCTCTCAACAATCAAGGTGATAAGTTTGGTTGTTTGAACGCCACAAGATTAACTTGATAAGTTCTAGTAGTTCTTTCAAGAACGAAGAGGAACACAAGACCTCACAAATATGATATTTTTTCTGAAAACATAATCTGCCTAATCATTTCGAAATACCCCTTTTTTTTATTCTTGGAACAACCCTCCAAGAATAGGAAAAGTCATAACTAAAGCTTTAGAAGAGTTCAAACAGTAACATAAACAAGTCCCCACGTTTTTAGGTCTTTTGGACTTCTAGAGGCTATCATAAATAACTAACTGACTAAATTCAATGTATTTAACATATGCATTTAAGACCAACTTCATTCCTCTAATTAATAACCTTGAAAGTCATCAAATCCATGCCCTTTGATGGTCAGATCATGCTGAAACGTTTTTGCATAATTATTACCCTCTTCAATTGCTTTGATGATGTGGACTAAGCCATGATTATCATTTGATCCCATCTTGGTCTTTTTAGAATCAGCCCAAATCTCTTGGATTAGCCCATTTAGTGCTTCCTTGAAGCGTTTGGCTCTAAGTCTTGTAATTGGGCCACTTGGAAGTGACAAAGGGTCTTGTGCGAATTCAGACGCATTCCCGAGTGTATGATCATTATGTCCAGCTCCTTGGTTTGCATCAGACAAAATACAAATTTTCAATTGATTTCGATATGGTTTGCATATGTTTCCCTAAAGTAGTGTTTTCTGTGGTAAAATTTCAATGATTCTTCAAATTTCACCTAATGAGAAGACGATTTGTGCCTAACCACTATTATAGAGATTTGTATCTGAAATTGCAGGGTTTGAATCAGGGTTCTAGGTCCGTGGATGAGTATTTTGAAGGAGATGGAGATCGCCATGATTCAGGCCAATATGATTGAGGATCGGGAAGCTACTATGGCTAGATTTCTAAATGGGTTGAATAGAGACAATGCGCATGTTGGAGAATTACAACGTTGTGTGGAATTGGAGGACATGGTCCATATGGCAACGAAGGTGGAGAGGCAAATAAAGAGAAGGGGCAGTACACGTTTTCAGACCAATTCGGCATCATCTTCCTCAATATGAAGGCCGAATTTTAAGACAGAGGGGGCTGCCCATGCAAGGGCCGAACCACCTAAGGCCAAAAAGGATACTCATACGGATGGGAAAGGTAAATCTGAATATCAACCTACTCGTGATAGAGATATTAAATGCTTTAAGTGTTTAGGGAAGGGGCACATTGCATCTCAGTGTCCAAACCGAAGAGTTATGCTTACAAGAGATAATGGGGAGGTTAAATCTGAAAGTGAAGAGATGCCACCTTTGGTGGATTGTAGTGATGAGGAGATTGCATATCCTGTTGAGGGAGAGGCCTTGGTTATAAGGCGTGCGCTGAACATGCAAATCAAAGAAGATGATGTAAATCAGCAACGGGAAAATATATTTCGCACTTGATGTCATATCCAAAACAAGGTATGTGGCATGATAAATGATGGAGGTAGTTGTGCTAATGTTGCTAGTGATACCCTTGTGAAGAAATTGAATCTGAGTTGTATTAAGCATACGAGGTCTTATAGATGGCAATGGTTGAATGAATGTTGTGAAGTGAGGGTTACTAAGCAGGTTATGATTGCGTTTGCTATTGGGAAGTACTCTGATGAGATTTTGTGTGATGTAGTCCCAATGCATGCTAGTCACTTACTTTTGGGGCGTCCATGGCAGTTTGATCGGAAAGCGATTCATGATGGGTTTAGAAATAGGTTCACTATTGTAAAGGATGGTAAAACCATCACTCTTGTACCTCTTTGTCCAAAACAAGTGTATGATGATCAAATCAAATTAAAAAAAGAATGTGAGGATGGGAAGAGTGAAAATTCACGTGAGGAGAATGGTGAGAGAAAACCATCAAATTCGGCTAAACCTAAATCATTAATTAAACCGGTTGAGAGTGGAGGTAAAAACAGAGTGAAGAAAGTAACCTTGTGTGTTGATAGTAGTGTGGAATAATTAAAGAAACAACCTATTTTTTATGCAAAAGCATCTCAAATCAGATCTGCATTTTTCACAAATAAGCCAATGATCTTACTTGATGTAGGAGTTTGATGATGTATTTCCTGAAGACATCCCTAATGGATTGCCACCATTAAGGGGGATTGAACATCAAATTGACCTTGTGCCCGGAGCCCTATGGCCGAAATCCTTTCTCTTCCTTTTTCTCTCTGATCAATGTTTTTCTCTCTTTCTTTTTTTTGAAACTCTTTTTTTTCAATTTCGGCTTTCATTTCTTTTTCTTTCTTTTGTTCACTTGATCTTTGTAACTTTAATTGGTCCTTCCTGACCTGTTCTGGATTCAATGGCAAAAGAATAATAGGTTGCTTTCTATGAGTGAAAGAATACCTATTTGTGAATCCATCATGCGTAACCCTCCGATCATACTGCCATGGTCTTCCCAATAGTATATGGCATGCATGCATAGTAACCACATCACAAAGCACCTCATCCTCATATTTACCAATGGATAGTGCCACCAATACTTGCCTTGTCACCTTGATTTCACCACATTCATTCAGCCACTGAAGCCGATAAGGGTGAGGATGTTTCAAGGTAATTAAGGCCAATTTCTCCACCAAATAAGTGCTGGCGACATTTGTGCAACTCCCTCCATCGATAATGACACTGCAAACTTTGTTTTTCACAAAGCACCGAGTATGAAACAAGTTCTCCCTTTGGTTACTCTCTTCCTCCTTAACATGCATGTTGAGAACTCGCCTTGCTACCAATAAATCTCCAACCACAGCACTTTGCTCATCATCAGCATCCTCCAGAGGTGGCATGTCATTATCATCTTCCTCATTCTCCGACTCAAGCTCTCCTTGGGGGTTATCACCATCACCCTTTTGTTTACACACTGGCTGGCTATGTGTCCCCGCCCCTGGCATTTAAAACACTTAATATCACGTGTTTTAGAACTTGAAGTTTCGGTGTGACCTAAAGCAACAACGGTCGTTGGTTTGGAATTCTTAAAGGATTCAAATTTTGGCTTATTTTGTAGCTGCTCATCCCTTTTCGGAGTTGTCTTCCATGGGTTGGATTTAGCCATAGGTTGTCCCCTCCTAACCAATCCTTTTTGTTTGAGTTGTTCCTCCACCTTTATGGCTTGATGCACCATATCTGTCAACTCAACATAGTGTTGCATCTCCACTATATCTGTAATCTCACGATTTAAACCATGCAAGAACCTAGCCATGGTCGCTTCGCGGTCTTCTTCCACATTAGCCCGGATCATACCTACCTCCATCTCCTTGTAATATTCTTCCACACTCTTGGAACCTTGATTTAGCCTCTGCAACTTTTGATACAATCCCCTATAATAGTGGCTGGGTACAAAATGCTTTCTCATCAGCATTTTCATCTCCTCCCAAGTGTCCACAGGTGGCTCTCTATTCCTTTTCCTATTGATTAGTAATTGATCCCACCAAACAATAGCATAATCAGTGAATTCAATTGCAACCAACTTAACCTTCTTTATCTCCGAGTAGTTGTGACAATCAAACACCATCTCCATTTTAGTTTCCCACTCCAAATAAACTTCAGGATCACTTTTACCTTGAAAAGATGGGATTTTAATCTTTATGTTTCCCAAATCATTATCCCTCCTAGGCCTACCCATCCTAGCTTCTCGATTGTCATTCCCACGCTGAAACCTGCCTTTGTTCAAATATGGCTCATCAAACTCCTCGGACTCCGCCTCTTCCTCAACATTATGCCACGGAGCAAGCCCACCTTGCTGCCTATTGGGGATGTGTTGTTGATGTCCCCTAGGAGCTTCTGCTTCTACCCTGTCCACCCTATCATGAATAGGTTCTAATTCAGCCCTCAACATACGCCTCATCTCTCCTAACAAGGCTTGCATTTGGAGGTTAGGAACTCCAGTTTGTTGAACTTATTCGGTTGTATCTTCTTGATTATTGGACATATTTAAAATCTGCAAAACAAGGTTAGAATCCTCACAAGCACTCCCTCACGTGTTTCACTCAAGAATTGATACACTTGCGCTCGTGTTTTCACACTAAATGGCTTTTACCCTCTTATTGTCTCACACACTCTTGCCTTTTTCCACTCTTTTGTGTCTTCTTTAGTTCTTAATCGAACTTTCAAAAACTAAATCAAAATAATCCCACAGCAATTCAAAAAAATGAGAAATCAACCAAAACTAACCAAAAGGCCAAGAACTTCAATAAGGTGAGATACAAGATTGAAAAGAGAAATTGTTATTTCTTTTTTTTGGAATTGTGTACTTTTTTTTTGATGATTTTTTTTTCTGGACTTGAATAAGGTGAGAAACAAGATTGAAAACAAAAGTATTCTGACAAGAGGTAACAATATTCTTTTTTTTTGAATTTTTTTTGGACTTGAATCGTGTACCCTTTTTTTTTTTTGCTTTTTTTCTTCTTCTGCAAGATGTAACAGTATATAAAAGAAAAAATGAAAATGAAAGATAGTCAAACTTATCTTAGAACCAAAGCTCTGATACCAAATGATATGAACTTCATCAACAATTGTGATGAAACCCAATAAGAATGATGGTATAGAACCCCAAGATCGTGTAGACAAGATTGGTTGAGCCTTGACCCATCACCTAACAAGATGAAAACCAAGACTACGAAAGATTGAAACGCCACACCTAGAAAACCTGAGAATCTCTCAACAATCAAGGTGATAAGGTTGGTTGTTTGAACGCCACAAGATTAACTTGATAAGTTCTAGTAGTTATTTTAAGAACGAAGAGGAACACAAGACCTCACAAATATGATAATTTTTCTGAAACATAATCTTCTTAATCATTTCGAAATACCCTGTTTTATACTTGGAACAACCCTCCAAGAATAGGAAAAGTCATAACTAAAGCTTTAAAAGAGTTCAAACAGTAACATAAACAAGTTCCCACGTTTTTAGGTCTCTTGGACTTCTAGAGGCTATCATAAATAGCTAACTGACTAGATTCAATGTATTTAACATATGCATTTAAGACCAACTTCATTCCTCTAATTAATAACCTTGAAAGTCATCAAATTCATGCCCTTTGATGGTCGGGATCATGCTTTGAAATGTTTTTTGCATAATTATTACCCTCTTCAATTGCTTTGATGATGTGGACTAAGCCTTGATTATCATTTGATCCCATCTTAGTCTTTTTAGAATCAGCCCAAATCTCTTGGATTAGCCCATTTAGGGCTTCCTTGAAGTGTTTGGCTTTAAGTCTTGTAATTGGGCCACTTGGAAGTGACAAAGGGTCTTGTGCGAATTCAGATGCATTCCTGAGTGTATGATCATGATGTCCAGCTCCTTGGTTTGCATCACCTCTTTCTCCAAAACAAGTGTATGATGATCAAATCAAATTAAAAAAACAATGTGAGTATGGGAAGAGTGAAAATTCACGTGAGGAGAATGGTGAGAGAAAACCATCAGATTCAGCTAAACCTAAATCATTAATTAAACCGGTTGAGAGTGGAGGTAAAAACAGAGGAGTGAAGAAAGTAACCTTGTGTGATGATAGTAGTGTGGAAAAATTAAAGAAACAACCTAATTTTTATGCAAAAGCATCTCAAATCAGATCTGCATTTTTCACTAATAAGCCAATGATCTTACTTGTGTATGAGGCTTATTTTAACACTAACGATCTTGATTCTGCTACTCCTAGTGTGGCTGTTTCTTTGATGCAGGAGTTTGATGATGTATTTCCCGAAGACATCCCTAATGGATTACCACCATTAAGGGGGATTGAACATCAAATTGACCTTGTGCCCGGAGCTTCGATTCCTAACCGTCCAGCCTATAGAAGCAACCCTGAGGAGACAAAGGAGCTTCAAAGGCAAGTAGATGAGTTGATGATGAAGGGTTACATTCGTGAGAGTACGAGTCCTTGTGTTGTGCCAGTGCTACTTGTGCCTAAAAAGGATGGAACATGGAGGATGTGTGTTGATTGTCGTGCCATCAATAACATAATGGTAAAGTATTGACATCCTATTCCTAGGCTTGATGACATGCTAGATGAGTTACATGGATCATGTATTTTCTCTAAGATTGATCTAAAAAGTGGGTACCATCAGATTAGGATGAAAGAGGGTGATGAGTGGAAAACTGCATTTAAGACTGAACATGGGTTGTATGAATGGTTAGTCATGCCGTTTGGACTAACGAACGCGCCTAGCACGTTTATGCGTTTAATGAATCATGTATTGCGTGCTTTTATAGGTAAGTTTGTTGTGTATTTTGATGACATTTTGATCTATAGTAAGAACTTAAATGAGCATCTTGATCATTTGCGTAATGTACTTAGTGTGTTGCGTAGTGAGCAATTATATGCTAATCTTAAGAAGTGTACCTTTTGTATGGGAAAAATTGTGTTTCTTGGCTATGTCGTAACTGCGTAGGGTATCGAGATGGATAAGGAGAAAGTTAAGGTCATCCAGGATTGGCCTACACCAAAATCGGTAAGTGAGTTAAGGAGTTTTCATGGACTTACGAGTTTTTATAGAAGGTTTGTGAAGGATTTTAGTACTATTGCTGCACCTTTAACTGAAATTGTTAAAAAGTCTGTTGGATTCAAATGGAATGATGAACAGGATAAGGCTTTTAATTTGTTGAAAGATAAACTTTGTTTGGCATCTGTTTTAGCTTTGCCAGACTTTACGAGAGCTTTTGAAGTTGAATGTGATGCGTCAGATATTGGTAGAGGAGCTGTGTTAATGTAGGATAAAAGACCCATTGCGTATTTCAGCGAAAACTTAATGGGGCAGCTTTGAATTACCCTACATATGACAAGGAGCTCTATGCCTTGGTAAGAACTCTAGAGACGTGGCAACATTACCTGTGGCCTAAGGAGTTTGTGATACATTCTGATCATGAATCATTGAAGCACTTAAAAGGGCAAGGAAAGTTGAGTAGAAGACATGCCAAATGGGTGGAATTTATTGAAACCTTTCCGTATGTGATCAAGTATAAGCAAGGAAAAGAAAACATTGTGGTTGAGGCACATTCGCGCAGGTATGTTCTTTTATCTACTTTGGATGCTAGATTTCTAGGATTTGAACACAAAAGAATTGTACAAGGATGATAGTGATTTTGCTAATGTTTACAATGCTTGCGAAACTTCGACTTTTGGGAAGTTTTATAGACTTGATGGATATTTGTTTAAAGAGAGTCGATTGTGTTTTCATTAAGTTCTATGCGTGAATTGCTTGTACGTGAAGCACATGGGGGCGGGTTGATGGGGCATTTTGGTGTTGTTAAGACTTTGGATGTGTTGCATGAGCATTTTTATTGGCCTAAAATGAAAAAGGATGTGCAGCGCATATGTGATAAATGCATAACTTGTAGGAAAGCAAAGTCTAGGACTCAACCACATGGCTTGTACACCCCTTTACCTGTACCTAAGGAGCCATGGGTAGACATTTCGATGGATTTCGTCTTAGGTTTACCTAGGTCAAAACGGGGTAGGTACTCAATCTTTGTAGTTGTTGATAGGTTTTCAAAGATGGCACACTTTATTCCATGTCATAAAACCGATGATGCCACTAACATTGCTGATTTGTTCTTTAGGGAGATAGTATGACTTCACGGGGGCCCTAAGAGCATTGTTTCTGATAGAGATGTTAAGTTCCTTAGCTATTTTTGGAAGGTGTTATGGGGAAAATTAGGTACTAAACTGTTGTTTTCAACTACTTGTCACCCCCAAACAGATGGACTAACCAAAGTAGTTAATAGGACCTTAACACAACTTCGGCGTGCTGTCATTCAAAAGAACTTAAAGAATTGGGAAGATTGTTTGCCATTTATAGAGTTTGCATATATTCGTAGTGTGCACTCTACTACTGAATTTTCACCATTTGAAATTGTGTATGGATTTAACCCATTAATTCCAATGGATTTGATTCCTTTACCTATTGATGAAAGAGTTAGTTTGGATGGTAATCGTAAAGCACAAGTGGTGAAGCACTCCATGAGAGTGTGCGGCAACAGATTGAAAGGAGGAATCGTGTGTATGCGACCAAAGCGAATAAGGGGTGCAAACATGTTGTCTTTCAGCCTGGCGATTGGGTTTGGGTGATGGGCCATTTCAGATCCTTGAGGGGATCAATGACAATGCTTATAAAGTTGATTTGGTAGGTGAGTATGGTGTTAGTGCTACCTTTAATGTTTCTAATCTTACTTTGTTTGATGTAGGCGATAATTCGAGGTCGAATCCTTTTGAAGAGAGAGGGGATGCTGCGGATCAGCCCAACACCAAGTGTAATCATGCCAACGATCCATTGGAGGTGCCAATTGGGCCAATCACAAGAGCTAGGGCAAAGAAGCTTAAAGAAGCATTGAATGGGCTTGTTCAGAACTTATGGAGCAAGATGGACCTAGAAGGGCTTAGGACATTGAAGGAACATGAAGGACAACCTTTAATTCATCTAGTTCAGGTCCAAGAAGAGCCCACTTCATGTGGAACAAGGGGTTGATATGTCCGGTCCAATACCAGCCTTGTTAGGCGTTCGCGGTTCCGGGTTTTTGGGGTTCGGGGTTTTCGGGGCTTCGTGTTAGGGGTTCGGGTTTTTTTGGTTAGGGGTTTCCAGGTTCGGGTTTTCGCTTTTGGGAATTTTGGGATTTCACAGTTCAGGTTTTTTGAGGTTTGGGGTGTCGGGTTCGGGGTTTTGCGGTTCACGGTTTTCGCTGTTCGAGGTTTCAGTTTTGGGGTTTCGCGGTTCGGGGTTTCAGGTTTGGTGGTTCGGGGTTTTTGGGGTTCAGGGTTTCGGGTTCGGGGTTCGGGGTTCGGGGTTTTCGAGGTTTAGGGTTTTCGAGTTCGGGGTTTGGGGTTTCGTGTTTGGCGTTCGGGGTTTTCTGTTTTCAGGGTTTCGCGTTCGGGTTTTCCGGGGTTCGGGGTTTTCAGGGTTTCATGTTAGGGGTTTGGGGTTTTCATGATTCGGGGTTTCCAGGTTCGGGGTTTACGGGGTTTCGCGTGTGGGGTTCATGGTTTTCGGGTTTCGAGGTTTCAGGTTCGGGGTTTGAGGTTTTCGGGGTTTCGCGTTCAGGGTTTTCAGGTTTCGGGGTTTTCGGGGTTTTTGATTAGGGGTTCGGGGTTTTGGGTTTGGGTTTTCACATTCGCGGTTTTCAGGGTCACGCGGTAGAGGGTTTTCGAGGTTTGGGGTTTTCGGGTTTCGGGGTTTCGCATTCGGGGTTTGGGGTTTCGCGTTCGGGGTTCGGGGTTCGGGGTTTCCGGGTTTCGGGGGTTCGGGGTTTCCGGGTTTCGGGTTCGGGGTTTGGGTTTTTCACGGTTCGGGGTTTCCAGGTTCGAGGTTTGGGGTTTGGTTTTTTGGGGTTTCGGGTTAGGGGTTTGTGGTTTTCACGGTTCGGGGTTCGGGGTTTGGGGTTTTCGATTATCGGGGTTACAGGTTCGGGGTTCGGGGTGTTCGGGTTTCGGGGTTCTGGGTTGGGGGTTTCTAGTTCAGGTTTTTCGGGGTTCGGGGTTTTCGGGTTTTCGCGTTAAGGGTTTGTGGCTTTCACGGATCGGGATTTCCAGGTTCGGGGTTTGGGGTTTTCGGGTATTGGGGTTACGGGTTCGGGGTTCGGGGTTCCGGGTTTTCGGGTTTTCGCATTAAGGGTTTGTGGCTTTCACGGTTCGGGGTTTCCAGGTTCGGGGTATGGGGTTTTCGGGTATTGGGGTTACGGGTTCGGGGTTCCGGGTTTTCAAGGTTTCGCGTTCAGGTTTCAGGGTTTTTGGGGTTTCGCGTTAGGGGTTCGGGGTATTTGGGGTTGGGGGTTCGTGGTTTTTGGGGTTCCGGGTTTGGGGTTATCGAGGTTTCGCGTTCAGGGTTCAGGGTTTCCGGGTTTCGGGGTTTGGGGTTTGGGGTTTGGGTTTTTCACGGTTCGGGGTTTTCGGGTGTCGATGTTTCGGTTCGGGGTTCGGGGTTTTCACGGTTCGGGGTTTGGGATTCCGGTTTTCGTGTTCGCGGTTTTCAGGGTCTCGGGGTAGAGGGTTTTCGGGGTTCGGGGTTTTCGAGGTTTCGTGTTCGAGGTTCGGTTTTTCACGTTATGGGTTCGGGGTTTCGCGTTCGCGGTTCGGGGTATTTGGGGTTGGGGGTTCGGTGTTATTTGGGTTCGGCGTTCGGGGTTTCCAAGGTTTCACTTTCGGGGTTGAGGTTTTCGGGTTGAGGGTTCGGGGTTCGAGGTTTTCGGGGTTTCGCGTTTGGGGGTTCGGATTTTTCGGGTTTCGAGGTTTCGGTTTGGGGTTCGGGGTTTCTGGGGTTTCGGGGTTTCGCGTTTCGGGTTCATGGTTTTTTCAGGGTTTCGTGTTAGCGGTTTGGGTTTTTCACGGTTTGGGGTTTGGGGATCGGGTTTTTGCGTTCGTGGTTTTCAGGGTCTCGCGGTAGAGGGTTTTCGAGGTTCGGGGTTTTGGGGTTTGCCGGTTTTGCACTCGGGGTTCAGAGTTTTCTCGTTCGGGGTTTTGGGGTTTGCCGGTTTTGCACTCGGGGTTCAGAGTTTTCTCGTTCGAGGTTTTTCGGGGTTGGGGATTCGAGGTTGCGGGTTCAGGGTTTTCGGTGTTTCGCGGTCGGCGTTCAGGGTTTTTGGGTTTCGGGGTTTCAGGTACGGGGTTCGGGTTTCCGGGCTTTCACGTTCGGGGTTCCGGGTGTTCGGGTTTTTGCGTTAAGGGTTTGTGGCTTTCACGGTTCGGGGTTTTGGGTTCGGGGTTTCGCGTTCGGGGTTCGGGGTTTTCGGGGTTTCGAGTTAGGGGTTCGAGGTTTTCACGGTTTGGGGTTTCCAGGTTCGGGGTTTGGGTTCGAGGTTTTAAGGATTTTGCGTTCGTGGTTCGGGTTGTCGGGTTTCGGAGTTTCACGTTCGGGGTTTTCGTGGTTTTGCGTTAGGGGTTTGGGGTTTCGCGTTCGGGGTATTTGGGGTTGGGGGTTTTTGGGGTTCGGGGTTTGGTGTTTCGCGTTCGGCGTTCAGGGTTTTTGGGTTTCGGGGTTTCGGGTTCGGGGTTTTTGGGGTTTCACGTTCGGGGTTCCGGGTGTTCGGGTTTCGGGGTTCAGGGTTTCGGTTTCTGTTTTTTCGGGGTTTTGCGTTTGGGGTTCGGGGGTCAGGCTTTTCTGGGTTTCGCGTTCGGGGTTCGGGGTTTTCGGGGTTTCGCGTTAGGGGTTCGAGGTTTTCACGGTTCGGGGTTTCCATGTTCGGGGTTCGGGGTTTTCAGGGTTTCGCGTTCGGGGTTCGGGGTTTTCGGTGTTTCGCGTTTGGCGTTCAGTGTTTTCGGGTTTCGGGGTTTCGGGTTAGGGGTTCGGGGTTTCCGGGGTTTCGCGTTTGGGTACTGGGTTTTGGGTTCGGGTTCGGGGCTTAGCGTTCGGGGTTCGGGATTTTTAGTTCGGGTTTTTGCGTTCGTGGTTGAGGGTTTTCTAGGTTCAGGGTTTCGGGTTCGGGGTTCGGGGTTTTCAGGGTTTCGCGTTCGAGTTTCGGGGTTTCCACGTTCGGGGATTTGGGTTTGGGTTTTGGCGTTCGCGGTTTTTCGGGGTTCGGGGTTTTCGGGTTTTTGCGTTCAGGGTTCAGGGTTCGGGGTTCGGGGTTTCGTGTTCGGGGTTCGGGGTTACGGGTTTCGGGGTTTCGAGTTTGGGGTTTTCGCGGTTTCGCGTTCGGAGTTCGGGGTTTTCGCGGTTTCGGGGTTTCGGTTAGGGTTTTCGGGTTTCGGGGTTTCGCGTTCAGGGTTTGGGGTTTTCGGGGTTTCGCGTTCGGGGTTTTCAGGTTCGGGAGTTCAGGATTGTGGGTTCGGGTTTTCGCGTTCACGGTTGAGGGTTTTCTAGGTTCGGTGGTTTCGGTTTTGGGTTCGGGGTTCGGGGTTCGGGGTTTCGGGTTCGGGTTTCGGGTTCAGGGTTTTTGAATTTCGCGGTTGAGGGTTTTCGAGGTTCGGGGTTTTCTGTTTGGGGTTTCAAGTTTAGGATTTCGCGGTTCACAGTTTTTGCGGTTCGGGGTTTCACGGTTCCGGGTTTCGTAGTTCGGGGTTTCGGTTTTGGGAGTTTGGCAGTTCGGCGTTTCGGGTTCGGGATTGGTGGTTTGGGGTTGGCGGTTTTCGAGGTTCGGGGTTTCGCGGTTTATGGGATTTCGCGTTCGGGGTTTTCAGGTTTCGGGGTTTTCGGGGTTTCGGATTAGGGGTTCGGGGTTTTGGGTTCGGGTTTTCACGTTCGTGGTTTTCAGGGTCATGCGGTAGAGGGTTTTCGAGGTTTGGGATTTCGCATTCGGGGTTCGGGGTTTCGCGTTCGGGGTTGGGGGTTCGAGGTTGCGGGTTCAGGGTTGGGGGTTGGGGGTTCAGGGTTTTTGGGGTTCGGGGATTGTAGTTCGGGGTTCAGGGTTTCGCGTTCGGCTTTCAGGGTTTTCGGGTTTTGGGGTTTCGGGTTCGGGGTTTTTGGGTTTTGGGGTTTCGCGTTCGGGTTTTTCGAGGTTCGGGGTTTTCGGGTTTTCACGTTTGGGGTTTTTGGCTTTCACAGTTCGGGTTTTCCAGTTTTGGGGTTTTGGGTTCGAGGGTCGGGGTTTTCATGGTTTGGGTTTTTCGAGTTTCAGGTTTCGGGGTTTCGAGTTCGGGGTTTTCGGGGTTTCGCGTTCGGGGTTCGGGGTTTTCGCGTTAAGGGTTTGTGGCTTTCACGGTTCGAGGTTTCCAGGTTTGGGGTTTGGGGCTTTCGCGGTTTCGCGTTCGGTGTTCGGGATTTTCGGGGTTTCGCGTTAGGGGTTCGGGGTTTTCACGGTTCGGGGTTTCGCGGTTGAGGGTTTTCTAGGTTCGGGGTTTCAGGTTTGGGATTCGGGGTTTCGGGTTTCATGTTTTGGTTTTTCGGGGTTCAGGGTTTAAGGGTTTTCGCCTTAGGGGTTTGTGGCTTTCACGGTTCGGGATTTGGGGTTCGGGATTTTCCGGGTTTCGCGTTCGGGGTTTTGGGGTTCGGGGTTTTCGAGGTTTCGCGTTAGGGGTTTTCGAGGTTTCGCGTTAGCGGTTCGGGGTTTCGCGTTCGGGGTTCGGGGTATTCGGGGTTGGGGGTTCGGGGTTTCGGGTTCGGGGTTCGGTGTTTTCAAGTTTAGCGTTCGGGGTTTCACGTTTGGTGTTTTCGGGTTTTTGAGGTTTCGCGTTCAGCGTTCAGGGGTTTTGGGTTTCGGGGTTTCGGTTCGGGGTTCGGGGTTCGGGGTTTGGGGCTTTCAGGATTTCGCGTTCGGCGTTTAGGGTTTTTGGGTTTCGGTGTTTCGGGTTCGGGGTTCGGGGTTCGGGGTGTTCGGGGTTTCGCGTTCAGGGTTTGGGGTGTTCGGGTTTCGGGGTTTTGCGTTTGGGATTTTCGGGGTTCGGGGTTTTCGCGTTAAGGGTTTGTGGCTTTCACGGTTCGGGGTTTCCCGGTTCGGGGTTTCCCGTCGGGGTTTGGGGTCGGCGTTCGTGGTTTTCGGGGATTCGCGATTGAGGGTTTTCGAGGTTCAGGGTTTTGGTTTCGGGGTTTCTCGTTTAGGATTCCGTGGTTCAGGGTTTCACAATTCCGGGTTTCGCAGTTCGGGTTTTGGGAGTTTCGCGGTTCGGTGTTTCGGGTTCGGGGGTTTCGAGGTTCGGGTTTGGGTTTTCGAGGTTCGGGGTTCGGGACTTCGGGGTTCGGGGTTTTCGAGTTTCGGGGTTTCACGTTCGGGTTTTTGAGATTCGGGGTTTTTAGGGTTTCACGTTAGGGGTTGGGGTTTTTCATGGTTCGGGGTTTTCTGGTTTCATGGTTTCGCGTTGGGGTTCGGGGTTTTGCGTTCGGGTTTTCGTGTTCGCGGTTTTTAGGGGTTTAGCGGTTGAGGGTTTTCTAGGTTCGGGGTTTCGGGTTCGGGGTTTTCGGGTTTTCGCGTTCAGGGTTAGGGGTTCGGGGTTTTCAGGGTTTCGCGTTCGGGGTTCAGGGTTTTCAGGTTTCGGGGTTACGGGTTTCAAGGATTGGGGTTTGGGGTTTTTGCGGTTTCGAGTTCGAGGTTCGGGGTTTTCGGGGTTTCGCGTTTGGCGTTCAGGGTTTTCGGGTTTCGGGGTTTCGGGTTAGGGGTTCGGGGTTTTCGGGGTTTCGCGTTCGGGGTTCTGGGTTTGCAGGTTCGGGGATTTCAGGGTTTTCAGGTTCGGGGTTTTGGGTTCGGGTTTGGGGTTTAGCGTTTGGGGTTCGGGTTGGCGGTTTTCGGATTTCGGGGTTCGGGGTACGGGTTTCGGGGTTTCCACGTTCGGGGATATGGGTTTGGGTTTTGGCGTTTGCGGTTTTTCGGGGTTTTCGGGTTTTTGCGTTTAGGGTTCAGGGTTCGGGGTTCGGGGTTTCGTGTTCGGGGTTACGGGTTTCGGGGTTTCGGGTTTGGGGTTTTCGAGGTTTCGCGTTTGGGGTTCGGGGTTTTCGGGGTTTCCCGTTTGGCGTTCAGGGTTTTCAGGTTTTGGGGTTTCGGTTAGGGGTTCGGGGTTTCCACGTTCGGGGATTGGGGTTGGGGTTTTGGCGTTCGCGGTTTTTGAGGTTTCGCGGTTGAGGGTTTTCGAGGTTCGGGGTTTTCGGGTTTTCTCGTTAAGGGTTTGTGGTTTTCACGGTTCGGGGTTTTTGGGTTTTCTCGTTAAGGGTTTGTGGTTTTCACGGTTCGGGGTTTCGCGTTCGGGGTTCGGGGTTTTCGGGGTTTCGCGTTAGGGGTTCAGGGTTTTCACGGTTTGGGGTTTCCAGGTTCGGGGTTCGGGGTTTTCGGGATTTCGCGTTCGGGTTTCGGGGTTGTCGGGCTTCGGAGTTTCGCGTTCGGGGTTCGGGGTTTTCGGGGTTTCGCGTTAGGGGTTTGGGGTTTTGCGTTTCGGCGTTCGGGGTATTTGGGGTTGGGGGTTGGTGGTTTTTGGGGTTCGGGGTTCAGGATTTTCGAGTTTCGGGTTTAGGGTTTGGGAATGAGGGTTTTCGGGGTTTCGTGTTAGGGGTTTGGGGTTTTCATGGTTCGGGGTTTCCAAGCTTGGGTTTTGCGGTTTGGGTTTTTGCGTTCGCGGTTTTCAGGATCTCGCGATAAAGGGTTTTCGAGGTTGGGGGTTTTCGGGTTTCGGGGTTTCCCGTTCGGGGTTCGGGGTTTTCGGTGTTTTCGCGTTCGGCGTTCAGGGTTTTTGGTTTTCGGGGTTTCGGATTCGGGGTTCGGGATTTTTGGGGTTTCGCGTTTAGGGTTCCGGGTGTTCGGGTTTCATGGTTCCGGGTATCGGTTTTGGTTTTTTCTGGGTTCGGGGTTTTTCGGGGTTTCGCGTTCGGGGTTCGTGGTTTTCGGGGTTTCGCGTTAGGTATTCGAGGTTTTCACGGTTCGGGTTTTCCATGTTCGGAGTTTGGGGTTCGGGGTTCGGGTTTTTCGGGGTTTTGCGTTCAGGGTTCAGGGTTTTCAGGGTTTCGCGTTAGGGTTTCGGGGTTTTCACGCTTCGGGTATTCCAGGTTCGGGGTTTTGGGTTCAGGTTTTCGCGTTCGTGGTTTTCAGGGTTTAGCGGTTGAGGGTTTTCAGGGTTTCGCGTTAGGGTTTCAGGGTTTTCACGCTTCGGGTATTCCAGGTTCGGGGTTTTGGGCTCAGGTTTTCGCGTTCGTGGTTTTCAGGGTTTAGCGGTTGAGGGTTTTCTAGGTTCGGGGTTTCTGGTTCGGTTTTCGGGTTTTCGCGTTCAGGGTTCGGGGTTCGGGGTTTTCAGGGTTTCGCGTTCGGGGTTCAAGGTTTTCGGGGTTTCGCGTTTGGGATTCTGGTTTTTCGGGTTTCGAGGTTTCAGTTCGGGGTTCGAGGTTTTCGGGTTTCGGGGTTTCGTGTTCTGTTTTCGGGGTTTCACGTTAGGGGTTTGGAGTTTTCACGGTTCGGGTGTTTCAGATTTTGGGTTTTGGGGTTCGGGTTTTTGCGTTCACGGTATTCAGGATCTCGCGATAAAGGGATTTTGAGTTTCGGGGTTTCGCATTCGGGGTTCAGGGTTTTCGGTGTTTCACGTTCGGGGTTCCGGGTGTTCTGGTTTTGGGGTTCAGGGTTTCGGTTTCGGTTTTTTCGGGGTTCGGGGTTTTCGGGGTTTCGCGTACGGGGTTCGGGGTTTTCGGGGTTTCGCGTTCGGCGTTCAGGGTTTTTGGGTTTCAGTGTTTCGGGTTCGGGGTATTCGGGGTTTCGGTTTTTTTGGGTTTTGGGTTTCGGGGTTCGGGGTTTCGTGTTTGGGATTTTCGGGGTTTGGGGTTTTCGCGTTTTCGCGTTAAGGGTTTGTGGCTTTCACGGTTCGGGGTTTCCAGGTTCGGGGTTTCGGGGTCGGCGTTCGCGGTTTTCGGGGTTTCACAATTGAGGGTTTTCGGGGTTTTCGTTTCGGGGTTTCACGTTTAGGATTTCGTTGTTCGGGGTTTTTGTTTTGGGAGTTTCGCGGTTCGGTGTTTCGGGTTCGGGTTTGGGGTTTCAAGATTCGGGGTTCGGGGTTTTTGGGGTTTTCGAGTTTCGGGAAATCGCGTTCGGGTTTTTTCGGGATTCGGGGTTTTCGGGGTTTCACGTAAGGGGTTGGGGGTTTTCATGGTTCGGGGTTTCCAGGTTCGGGGTTCGAGGTTTTCGGGTTTCAAGGTTTCAGGTTCGGGGTTTTCTGGTTTCGTAGTTTCGCGTTGGGGTTCGGGGTTTTTGGGGTTTGGCGTTAGGGGTTCGGGGTTTTCACGGATCGGGGTTTCCAGGTTTGGGGTTTTGGGTTCGGGTGTTCGCGTTCGCGGTTTTCAGGGTCTCACGGTAGAGGATTTTTGAGGTTCGGGGTTTCGCATTCAGGGTTCGAGGTTTTCAGAGTTTTGGGTTCAGGGTTTCACGTTCGGGGTTTTCGGGGTTGGGGGTTCGAGGTTGCGGGTTCTGGGTTTTCGGGGTTTCGCGTTCGGCGTTCAGGGTTTTTGAGTTTCGGGGTTTCGGGTTCGATGTTTGGGGTTTTTGGGGTTTCGCGTTCGGGTCCGGGGTGTTCGGATTTTGGTGTTCGGGTTTAGGGGTTTCGCGTTTGGGTTTTTCGTGGTTCGGGGTTTTCGGGTTTTCGCGTTAAGGGTTTGTGGCTTTCACGGTTCGGAGTTTCCAGGTTTGGGGCTTGGGGTTTTCGAGTATCGGGGTTACAGGTTCGGGGTTCGAGGTTCTGGGTTGGGGGTTTCTAGTTCGGGTTTTTCGGGGTTCGGGGTTTTCGCGTTAAGGGTTTGTGGCTTTCACGGTTCGGGGTTTCCAGGTTCGGGGTTTGGGGTTTTCGGGTATCGAGGTTACGGGTTCGGGGTTTGGGGTTTTCGAGGATTCGCGTTCAGGGTTAAGGGTTTTTGGGGTTTCGCGTTAGGGGTTCAGGGTATTTGGGGTTGGGGATTCGGGGTTTCCAGGTTCGGGGTTCGGGGTTTTCGAGGTTTTGCGTTCAGGGTTCAGGGTTTTTGGGGTTTCGCGTTAGGGGTTTGGGGTTTTCTTGTTCGGGGTATTTGGGGTTGGGGGTTTTTAGGGTTCAGGGTTCGGGGTTATCGAGGTTTCGCGTTCGGGGTTCAGGGTTTTCCGGGTTTCGGGTTCGTGGTTTGGGGTTTTCGGGGTTTCGCGTTAGGGGTTTGGGGTTTTCACGGTTCGAGGTTTCCAGGTTCGAGGTTTGGGGTTCGGGTTTTTGGAGTTTCGGGATTAGGGGTTTGGGGTTTTAACAGTTCGGGGTTTGCGGTTCGGGGTTTTCGGGTGTCGAAGTTTCGGTTCGGGGTTCGGGGTTTTCACGGTTCGGGGTTCGGGATTCCGGTTTTCGCGTTCGCGGTTTTCAGGGTCTCGGGGTAGAGGGTTTTCGGGGTTCGGGGTTTTCGAGGTTTCACGTTGGAGGTTTGTTTTTTCGCGTTATGGGTTCGGGGTTTTTGGGGTTTCGCGTTCGGGGTTCCAGGTGTTCGGGTTTCGGGGTTCAGGGTTTCGGTTTCGGTTTTTTCGGGGTTTCGCGTTCGGGGTTCGGGGTTTTCGGGGTTTCGCGTTCGGGGTTTTCGGGGTTTCGCGTTCCGGGTTTTCAGTGTTTCGCGTTAGGGGTTCGAGGTTTTCACGGTTCGGGGTTTCCATGTTCGGGGTTTGGGGTTCAGGGTTTTCGGGGTTTCGCGTTCAGGGTTCGGGGTTTTCAGGGTTTCGCGTTCGGGGTTCGGGGTTTTCAGGTTTTCGGGGTTCGGGGTTTTGGCGGTTTCGTGTTCGTGGTTCGGGGTTTTCAGTGTTTTGCGTTTGGCGTTCAGGGTTTTCAGGTTTTGGGGTTTCGGGTTAAGGGTTCGGGGGGTTTTCGGGGTTTCGCGTTCGGGGTTCAGGGTTTTGGGTTCGGGTTCGGGGCTTAGCGTTCGGGGTTTAGGATTTTGGGGTTCGGGTTTTTGCGTTCGTGGTTGAGGGTTTTCTAGGTTCAGGGTTTCGGGTTTGGGATTCGGGATTCGGGGTTTCGGGTTTCATGTTTTCGTTTTTCGGGGTTCAGGGTTTTCGGGTTTTCGCCTTAGGGGTTAATGGCTTTCATGGTTTAGGGTTTTCGGGGTTTGGGGTTCGGGGTTTCAGGGGTTTCGCATTAGGGGTTCGGGGTTTTCGGGTTTCGGGGTATCGGGTTTCGGGGTTCGGGGTTTTTGAGGTTTCGCGTTCGGGGTTGGGGGTATTCGGGGTTGGGGGTTCGGGGTTTCGGGTTCGGGTTGAGGTTTGTCAGGGTTTCGGGTTCGGGGTTGAGGTTTGTCGGGGTTTCGCATTCGGGGTTCGGGGTTTCGGGTTTTCGCGTTAAGGGTTTGTGGCTTTCACGGTTTCGGGGTTTCCAGGTTCGGGGTTTTGGGTTCGGGGTTTTCGGGGTTTCGCGTTAGGGGTTCGTGGTTTTCACGGTTCAGGGTTTCCAAATTCGGGGTTCGGGGTTTTCGGGATTTCATGTTCGGGGTTCGGGGTTGTCGGGTTTCGGAGTTTCGCGTTCGGGGTTTGGTGTATTTGGGGTTGGGGGTTCGGGGTTCGGGGTTCAGGGTTTTCGAGTTTGGGGTTTGGGGTTCGGGGTTTTCGGGGTTTCACGTTCGGGGTTCAGGGTTTTCGGGGTTTCACGTTAGGGGTTTGGCGTTCGGGGTTCGGGGTATTTGGGGTTCGGGGTTCAGGGTTTTCGAGTTTCGGGTTTCGGGTTTGGGGTTGGGGGTTTTCGGGGTTTCGCGTTTGGGATTCGGGTTTTTTGGGTTTCGAGGTTTCGGTTCGGGGTTCGAGGTTTTCGGGTTTCGGGGTTTCGTGTTCTGTTTTCGGAGTTTCGCGTTAGGGGTTTGGGGTTTTCACGGTTCGGGATTCAGGGTTTTCACGGTTCGGGGTTTTCACGGTTCAAGGTTTCCAGGTTCGGGGTTTCACGTTCGGGGTTCGAGGTTTTCGGGGTTTTCACGGTTCGGGGTTTCCAGTTTCGGGGTTCTGGGTTCGGGTTTTCGCGTTAGTGGTTTTTGTGGTTTCGCGTTCGGGGTTCGGGGTTTCGCGTTCGGGTTTTTCGGGGTTCGGGGTTTTGGGGTTTTCGCGTTAGGGGTTTGAGGCTTTCACGGTTCGGGGTTTGGGGTTCGGGGTTTCGCGTTCGGTGTTCGGGATTTTCAGGGATTCGCGTTCGTGGTTTAGGGTTGGAGGTTTTCGGGTTTCGGGGTTTCGTGTTCGGTGTTCGGGGTTCAGGGTTTCGCGTTAGGGGTTCGTGGTTTTCACGGTTCGGGGTTTCACGTTCGCAGTTTTCGGGGTCTCGCGGGTAGGGTTTTTCGAGGTTCGGGGTTGTCGGGTTTCGAGGTTTCGCATTCAAGGTTTGGAGTTTTCGGGGTTTGGCGTTCGGGGTTTTCGGGGTTAGGGGTTCGGGGGTTCGGGGTTGCGGGTTCAGGGTTCGGGGTTGGTGGTTTTTGGGGTTCGGGGTTTCGGGTTCGGGTTTTCGCGTTCTTGGTTTTCGGGGTGTCGCGGTTGAGGGTTTTCGGGTTTCGAGGTTTCGGTTTTGGGGTTCGGTGGTTCGGGGTTTCGGGGTTTCGCTTTAGGGGTTCAGGGGTTCGGGGTTTCGGGGTTCTGGGTTCGGGATTCGGTGTTTTCGTGGTTCAGGTTATAGAGTTTCGCGTTAAGGGTTCGAGGTTTCGCGGTTCAGGGTTTCGGTTTCGATGTTTCGCGGTTCGGCGTTTCGTGTTCAGGTTTTCAGGTTCGGGGTTTAGGGTTACGTGTTTTGGGTTCGGGGTTTTTGGGGTGCGGGGTTTCGGGGTTTCGCGGTTCGGGGTTTCAGTTTTGGGTTTTGGGTTTCAGGTTTCGCGTTCGGGGTTTTCGGGGTTTCACGTTAGGAATTCGGGGTTTTCACGGTTCGGGGTTTCCAGGTTCGGGGTTTGGGGTTCGGGTTTTCACGTTCGCGGTTGAGGATTTTCTAGGTTCGGGGTTTCGCGTTCGGGGTTCAGGGTTTTTGGGTTTCGAGGTTTCGGGTTTAGGGTTCGGGGTTTTCGGGGTTTCGCAGTTGAGGGTTTTCTAGGTTCGGGGTTTCGGGTTCGGGGTTTCACGTTCAGGGTTCAGGGTTTTCGGGTTTCAAGGATTCGGGTTCGGGGTTCTGGGTTCGGGATTCGAGGTTTTCGGGGTTGCACGGTTCGGGGTTTTGCGTTTCGGGTTCGGGGTTTCGACGTTCGGGGTTTTCGCGTTTCGGGGTTTGGTTTTTGCGGTTTCGCGGTTCGGGATTTCGGGTTCGGGGTTTTCGGGTTTCGAGGTTTCGTGTTTGGGGTTCGGGGTTTCAAGTTCTGGTTTTTCGGGGTTCGGGGTTTTCGGGGTTTGGGGTTAGGGGTTTGGGGTTTTTGGTTTTGGGGTTTCGCGGTTCGGCGTTTCGGGATCGGGTTTTCGGGTTCGGGGTTTTTGAGGTACGGGGTTTCGCTGTTCAGGTTCGGGGTTTGAGGTTTTTGGGGTTTCGCGTTCGGGGTTCAGGGTTTTCGGGTTTCGATGTTTCTGGCTCGGGGTTCGGGGTTTTCGGGGATTCGCATTCGGGGTTCGGGGTTTCGCATTCGGGGTTCGCGATTTTCGGGTTTCGGGGTTTCGCGTTCGGGGTTCGGTGTTTTCGGGGTTTCGCGTTAGGGGTTCGGGGTTTTCACGGTTCGGGGTTTCCAGGTTTTGGGTTGTGGATTCGGGCTTTCGCGTTCGCGGTTTTCAGGGTCTCGTGGTAGAGGGTTTTCGAGGTTCGAGGTTTTCAGGTTTCAAGGTTTCGCTTTCGGGGTTCGGGGTTCGGGGTTCGAGGTTTGGTGTTCGAGGTTTCGCGTTCGGGGTTTTCAGTGTTGGGGGTTAGAGCTTGCGGCTTCGGGGGTTCGAGGTTGCGGGTTCGGGGTTTGGGGGTTCGAGGTTGCGGGTTCGGGGTTTCTAGTTCGGTGTTCGGGGTTTTCGGGGTTTCGCGTTCGGCGTTCAGGGTTTTCAAGTTTCGGGGTTTCAGGGTTTCGGGTTCGGGGTTCGGGGTTTTCGGGTTTCAGGGTTTCGCGTTCGGGTTTTTCGAGGTTTGGGGTTTCCGGGTTTTCGCGTTAGGGGTTTGTGGATTTCACGGTTCGGGGTTTCCAGGGTCGGGGTTTGGGGTTCGAGGGTCGGGGTTTTCATGGTTTGAGGTTTTCAGGTTTCACGTTTCGGGTTTCGGGGTTTCGCGTTCGGGTTTTTCGGGGTTCGGGGTTTTCGGGTTTTCACGTTAGGGGTTTATGGCTTTCACGGTTCGGGGTTTCCAGGTTCGGGGTTTGGTGTTCGGGGTTTCAAGGTTTCGGGGTTCGGGGTTTCGGGTTCGGGGTTTCGGGTTCGGGGTACGGGGTTTCGCGTTCGGCGTTCGATGTTTGGGGTTTTTGGGGTTTCGCGTTCGGGTCCGGGGTGTTCGGATTTTGGTGTTCGGGTTTAGGGGTTTCGCGTTCGGGTTTTTCGTGATTTCGGGATTTTCGGGTTTTCGCGTTAAGGGTTTGTGGCTTTCACTGTTCGGGGTTTCCAGGTTTGGGGTTTGGGGTTTTCGAGTATCGGGGTTACAGGTTCGGGGTTCTGGGTTGGGGGTTTTTAGTTCGGGTTTTTCGGGGTTCGGGGTTTTCGGGTTTTCACGTTAAGAGTTTGTGGCTTTCACGGTTCGGGGTTTCCAGGTTCGGGGTTCGGGGTTTTCGGGTATCGGGGTTACGGGTTCGGAGTTCGGGGTTTTCGAGGTTTCGCGTTCAGGGTTCAGGGTTTTTGGGGTTTCGCGTTAGGGGTTCAGGGTATTTGGGGTTGGGGATTTTCGGGTTTCGGGGTATCGGGTTTCGGGGTTCGGGGTTTTTGAGGTTTCGCGTTAGCGGTTTGCGGTTTCGCGTTCGGGGTTCGGGGTTTTCACGGTTCAGGGTTTCCAAATTCGGGGTTCGGGGTTTTCGGGATTTCACGTTCGGGGTTCGGGGTTGTCGGGTTTTTGGGGTTGGGGGTTCCGGGTTGTTGGGGTTCGGGGTTTCGGGTTCGGGGTTCAGGGTTTTCGATTTTCGGGTTTCGGGTTTGGGGTTGGGGGTTTTCGGGGTTTCGCGTTTGGGATTCGGGTTTTTTGGGTTTCGAGGTTTCGGTTCGGGGTTCGAGGTTTTCGGGTTTCGGGGTTTCGTGTTCTGTTTTTCGGAGTTTCGCGTTAGGGGTTTGGGGTTTTCACGTTTCGGGGTTTCGGGTTTGGGGTTCGGGTTTTCACGGTTCGGGGTTTTCACGATTCAAGGTTTCCAGGTTCGGGGTTTCGCGTTCGGGGTTCGAGGTTTTCGGGGTTTTCACGGTTCGGGGATTCCAGGTTCGGGGTTCTGGGTTCGGGTTTTCGCGTTCGTGGTTTTTGTGGTTTCGCGTTCGGGGTTCGGGGTTTCGCGTTCGGGTTTTTCGGGGTTCGGGGTTTTGGGGTTTTCGCGTTAGGGGTTTGAGGCTTTCACGGTTCGGGGTTTGGGGTTCGGGGTTTCGCTCGGTGTTCGGGGTTTTCGGGGATTCGCGTTCGTGGTTTAGGGTTTGGAGGTTTTCGGGTTTCGGGGTTTCGTGTTCGGTGTTCGGTGTTCAGTGTTTCGCGTTAGGGGTTCGTGGTTTTCACGGTTCGGGGTTTCACGTTCGCAGTTTTTGGGGTCTCGCGGTTAGGGTTTGTCGAGGTTCGGGGTTGTCGGGTTTCGAGGTTTCGCATTCAAGGTTTGGAGTTTTCGGGGTTTGGCGTTCGGGGTTTTCGGGGTTAGGGGTTTGGGGTTGGGGGTTGGTAGTTTTTGGGGTTCGGGGTTTCGGGGTCGGGTTTTCGCGTTCGTGGTTTTCGGGGTGTCGCGGTTGAGGGTTTTCGGGTTTCGAGGTTTCGGTTTTGAGGTTCGGTGGTTCGGGGTTTCGGGGTTTCGCTTTTGGGGTTCAAGGGTTCGAGGTTTCGGGGTTCTAGGTTCGGGATTCGGGGTTTTCGGGGTTTTCGTGGTTCAGGTTATAGAGTTTCGCGTTACGGGTTCGAGGTTTCGCGGTTCGGGGTTTCGGTTTCGATGTTTCGTGGTTCGGCGTTTCGTGTTCAGGTTTTCAGGTTCGGGGTTTAGGGTTACGTGTTTTGGGTTCGGGGTTTTTGGGGTGCGGGGTTTTGGGGTTTCGCGGTTAGGGGTTTCGGTTTTGGGTTTTGGGTTTCAGGTTTCGCGTTCGGGGTTTTCGGGGTTTCACGTTAGGAATTCGGGGTTTTCACGGTTCGGGGTTTCCAGGTTCGGGGTTTGGGGTTCGGGTTTTCACGTTCGCGGTTGAGGATTTTCTAGGTTAGGGGTTTCGCGTTCGGGGTTCAGGGTTTTTGGGTTTCGAGGTTTCGGGTTTAGGGTTCGGGGTTTTCGGGGTTTCGCAGTTGAGGGTTTTCTAGGTTCGGGGTTTCGGGTTCGGGGTTTCACGTTCAGGGTTCAGGGTTTTCGGGTTTCAAGGATTCGGGTTCGAGGGTTCTGGGTTCGGGATTCGAGGTTTTCGGGGTTGCACGGTTCGGGGTTTTGCGTTTCGGGTTCGGGGTTTCGATGTTCGGGGTTTTCGCGTTTCGGGGTTTGGTTTTTGCGGTTTCGCGGTTCGGGATTTCGGGTTCGGGGTTTTCGGGTTTCGAGGTTTCGTGTTTGGGGTTCGGGGTTTCAAGTTCTGGTTTTTCGGGGTTTGGGGTTTTCGGGGTTCAGGGTTTCGAGGTTCAGGGTTTTCGCGTTCGCGGTTAAGGGGTTTCGAGGTTCGGGATTTTAGGGGTTTCTCGTTCGGGGTTTTCGGGTTTCGGGGTTTCATATTCGGGGTTTGGACTTTCAGGGTTTCGCGTTCTCCGTTCGAGGTTTTCGGGGTTTCACGGTTCGGGGTTATGTGTTTCGGGTTTGGGGTTTCGCCGTTCGGGGTTTTCGCGTTTCAGGGTTTGGTTTTCATGGTTTTGGGTTTGAGGTTTTCAGGGTTCGGGGTTTCATGTTCGGGGTTTTCGGGGTTGGGTTCGGGGTTTTCACAGTTCGGGATTTCCAGTTTCGGGGTTTTGGGTTCGGGTTTTAGCGTTCGCGGTTTTCAGGGTCTCGCGGTAGAGGGTTTTCGAGGTTCGGGGTTTTTTGGTTCGGGGTTTCGGTTTCGGTGTTCGGGGTTTTGCATTCGGGGTTTTCGGGGTTGGGGGTTCGGGGTTTTTAGGGTTTGGGGTTTAGGGTTTTCGGGTTTCCGGGTTTCGCATTCGGGGTTCAGGGTTTTCGGGGTTTCTCGTTCGGGGATTTTGGGTTTCGGGGTTTCGTGTTCAGGGTTCAGGATTCGGGGTTTCCGGGGTTTCGCTTTAGGGGTTCGGGGTTTTCACGGTTCGGGGTTTCCAGGTTCGGGGTTTTGGGTTCGGGGTTCTGGTTGCGGGTTCAGGGTTTTTGGTGTGTCGCGGTCGGCGTTCAGGGTTTCAGGGTTTCGGGTACGGAGTTCGGGCTTTCGCGTTCGGGTTTCGGGGTGTTCGGGTTTCGGGGTTTCGCGTTCAGTTTTTTCGGGTTCAGGGTTTTCGGGTTTTCGCGTTAAGGGTTTGTGGCTTTCACGGTTCGGGGTTTTGGGTTCGGGGTTTCGCGTTCGGGGTTCGGGGTTTTCACGGTTCAGGGTTTCAAGGTTCAGGGTTTGTGGTTCGGGGTTCGGGGTTTTCGGGATTTCAGTTTCGGGGTTCAGGGTTGTCGGGTTTTTGGGTTTCGCGTTAGGGTTTTTGGGTTTCGCGTTCGGGGTTCGGGGTATTTGGGGTTTGGGGTTCGGGATTTTTAGGGTTCGGGGTTCGGGGTTTTCGAGTTTCGGGTTTCGAGTTTGGGGTTTAGGGTTTTCGGGGTTTCGCGTTTGGGATTCTGGTTTTTCGGAGTTCGAGGTTTTCGGGGTTTCGTGTTCTGTTTTCGAGGGTTTCGCGTTAGGGGTTTGGGGTTTTCACGGTTCGGGGTTTCCAGATTTGGGTTTTTGCGTTCGCGGTTTTCAGGATCTCGGGGTTCAGGGTTTTCGGTGTTTCACGTTCGGCGTTTAGGGTTTTTATGTTTCGGGGTTTCGGGTTCGGGGTTCCGGGTGTTTGGGTTTTGGGGTTCAGGGTTTCGGTTTCGGTTTTTTCGGGGTTCGGGGTTTTCGGGGTTTCGCGTACGGGGTTCGGGGTTTTCGGGGTTTTCGGGGTTTGGCGTTCGGCGTTCAAGGTTTGTGGGTTTCGGTGTTTCGGGTTCGGGGTTCAGGGTATTCGGGGTTTCGCGTTCAGGGTTTCGTGTTCGGGATTTTCGGGGTTCGGGGTTTTTGGGTTTTCGCGTTAAGGGTTTGTGGCTTTCACGGTTCGGGGTTTCCAGGTTCGGGGTTCGGGGTCGGCGTTCGCGGTTTTCGGGGTTTCACAATTGAGGGTTTTCGAGGTTCGGGGTTTTGGTTTCGGGGTTTCACGTTTAGGATTTTGTAGTTCAGGGTTTCGGTTTTGGGAGTTTCGCGGTTCGGCGTTTCGGGTTCGGGGTTTCAAGGTTCGGGTTTGGGGTTTTGAGATTCGGGGTTCGTGGCTTCGGTGTTCGGGGTTTTTGGGGTTTTCGAGTTTCGGGGTTTCGCGTTCGTGTTTTTCGGGATTCGGGGTTTTCGGGGTTTCACGTTAGGGGTTGGGGGTTTTCATGCTTCGGGGTTTCCAGGTTCGGGGTTCGGGGTTTTCGGGTTTCAAGGTTTCGGGTTCGGGGTTTTCATTGTTTCGCGTTGGGGTTCGGGTTTT
This sequence comes from Salix udensis, assembly GCA_029204005.1. Taxonomy (NCBI): domain Eukaryota; kingdom Viridiplantae; phylum Streptophyta; class Magnoliopsida; order Malpighiales; family Salicaceae; genus Salix; species Salix udensis. The sequence continues at coordinate 6,194,395 of CM055025.1, forward strand.
TTGGGGTTTGGGGTTTTCACGGATCGGGGTTTCCAAGTTTGGGGTTTTGGGTTCAAGTGTTCGCGTTCGCGTTTTCAGGGTCTCGCGGTAGAGGGTTTTCGAGGTTCGGGGTTTTCGGGTTTTGGGGTTTCGCATTCAGGGTTCGAGGTTTTCGGAGTTTTGGGTTCAGGGTTTCACGTTAGGGGTTTTCGGGGTTGGGGGTTCGAGGTTACGGGTTCTGGGTTTTTGGGGTTTCGCGTTCGGCGTTCGATGTTTGGGGTTTTTGGGGTTTCGCGTTCGGGTCCGGGGTGTTCGGATTTTGGTGTTCGGGTTTAGGGGTTTTGCGTTCGGTTTTTTCGTGGTTCGGGGTTTTCGGGTTTTCGCGTTAAGGGTTTGTGGCTTTCACGGTTCGGGGTTTCCAGGTTTGGGGTTTGGGGTTTTCGGGTATCGGGGTTACGGGTTCGGGGTTCGGGGTTTTTGAGGTTTCGCGTTCAGGGTTCAGGGTTTTTGGGGTTTCGCGTTAGGGGTTCACGGTATTTGGGGTTGGGGATTCGGGGTTTCCAGGTTCGGGGTTCGGGGTTTTCGAGGTTTCGCGTTCAGGGTTTTTGGGGTTTCGCGTTAGGGGTTCAGGGTATTTGGGGTTTTGGATTTGGGGTTTCCAGGTTCGGGGTTCGGGGTTCGGGGTTTTCGAGGTTTTGCGTTCAGGGTTCAGGGTTCAGGGTTTTTGGGGTTTCGCGTTAGGGGTTTGGGGTTTTCTTGTTCGGGGTATTTGGGGTTGGGGGTTTTTGGGGTTCAGGGTTATCGAGGTTTCGCGTTCGGGGTTTCGGGGTTTCGGGTTCGAGGTTGGGGATTCGGGGTTTCCAGGTTCGGGGTTCGGGGTTCGGGGTTCGGGGTTTTCGAAGTTTTGCGTTTAGGGTTTTTGGGGTTTCGCGTTAGGGGTTCGGGGTTTTCTTGTTTGGGGTATTTGGGGTTGGGGGTTTTTGGGGTTCAGGGTTCGGGGTTATCGAGGTTTCGCGTTCGGGGTTCAGGGTTTCCGGGTTTCGGGGTTTTGGGTTCGGGTTTGGGGTTTTTGGGGTTTCGCGTTAGGGTTTTGGGGTTTTCACGGTTCAGGGTTTCCAGGTTCGAGGTTTGGGGTTCGGGTTTTTGGGGTTTGGGGTTTGGGGTTTGGGGTTTTCACGGTTCGGGGTTTGCGGTTCGGGGTTTTCGGGTGTCGAAGTTTCGGTTCGGGGTTCGGGGTTTTCACGGTTCGGCGTTCGCGGTTTTCAGGGTCTCGGGGTAGAGGGTTTTCGGGGTTCGGGGTTTTCGAGGTTTCGCGTTGGAGGTTCGTTTTTTCGCGTTATGGGTTCGGGGTTTTTGGGGTTTCGCGTTTGGGGTTCCGGGTGTTCGGGTTTCGGGATTCAGGGTTTCGGTTTCGGTTTTTTCGGGGTTTGGCGTTCAGGGTTCGGGGTTTTCGCGTTCGGGGTTCGGGGTTTTTGGGGTTTCGCGTTCCGGGTTCGGGGTTTTCAGTGTTTCGCGTTAGGGGTTCGAGGTTTTCACGGTTCGGGGTTTCCTTGTTCGGGGTTTGGGGTTCAGGGTTTTCGAGGTTTCGCGTTCAGGGTTCGGGGTTTTCAGGGTTTCGCGTTCGGGTTTCGGGGTTCGGGGTTTTCGCGGTTTCGTGTTCGTGGTTCGAAGTTTTCAATGTTTCGCGTTTGGCGTTCAGGGTTTTCAGGTTTCGGGGTTTCGGGTTAAGGGTTCGGGTTTTTCGGGGTTTCGCGTTCGTTTTTTCAGGGTTTTGGGTTCGGGTTCGGGGCTTAGCGTTCGGGGCTTAGCGTTCGGGGTTCAGGATTTTGGGGTTCGGGTTTTTGCGTTCGGGGTTTGGGGTTCGGGGTTTCCGGGGTTTCGCGTTCGGGGTTTTCGGGTTTCGGGGTAGCAGGTATCGGGTTTCGGGGTTCGGGGTTTTCGAGGTTTCGCGTTAGGGGTTCGGGGTTTCGCGTTCGGGGCTGGGGGTATTCGGGGTTGGGGGTTCGGGGTTCGGTGTTTTCAAGGTTTAGCGTTCGGGGTTCTGGTTTTTCGGGTTCGGGGTTGAGGTTTGTCGGGGTTTCGGGTTCGGGGTTGAGGTTTGTCGGGGTTTCGCATTCAGGGTTCGGGGTTTTCGAGGTTTGGGGTTCGGGGATCGGGGTTTCACGTTTGGTGTTTTCGGGTTTTTGAGGTTTCGCGTTCAACGTTCAGGGGTTTGGGTTTCGGGGTTTCGGTTCGGGGTTCGGAGTTTGGGGTTTTCAGGGTTTCGCGTTTTCCGTTCAGGGTTTTTGGGTTTCGGGTTCGGGATGTTAGGGGTTTCACGTTCAGGGTTTGGGGTGTTCGGGTTTCGGGGTTTCGTGTTCGGGATTTTCGGGGTTCGGGGTTTTCACGTTAAGGGTTTGTGGCTTTCACGGTTCGGGGTTTCCAGGTTCGGGGTTTGGGGTCGGCGTTCGTGGTTTTCGGGGATTCGCGATTAAGGGTTTTCGAGGTTCGGGGTTTCACGCTTAGGATTCCGTGGTTCGGGGTTTCATAATTCCGGGTTTCGCAGTTCGGGTTTTCGGTTTTGGGAGTTTCGCGGTTCGGTGTTTCGGGTTCGGGGTTTCGAGGTTCGGGTTTGGGGTTTCTAGGTTCGGGGTTCGGGGCTTCGGGGTTCGGGGTTTTCGGGGTTTTTGAGTTTCGGGGTTTCGCGTTCGGGTTTTTCAAGATTCGGGGTTTTCAGGGTTTCACGTTAGGGGTTGGGGTTTTTCATGGTTCGGGGTTTCCAGGTTTGAGGTTCGGGGTTTTCGGGTTTCAAGCTTACGGGTTCAGGGTTTCGCGTTCGGGGTTTTCTAGTTTCATGGTTTCGCGTTGGGGTTTGGGGTTTTGGGTTCGGGTTTTCGTGTTCGCGGTTTTCAGGGGTTTAGCGGTTGAGGGTTTTCTAGGTTCGGGGTTTCGGGTTCGGGTTTTTCGGGTTTTCGCGTTCAGGGTTAGGGGTTTTCAGGGTTTCAGGGTTACGAGTTTCAGGGTTTGGGGTTTAGGGTTTTTGCGGTTTCGTGTTCGGGGTTCGGGGTTTCGCATTTGGCGTTCAGGGTTTTCGGGTTTCGGGGTTTCGGGTTAGGGGTTCGGGGTTTTCGGGGTTTCGCGTTCGGGGTTCAGGGCTTGCAGGTTTGGGGTTTTCAGGTTCGGGGTTCGGGGTTTGGGTTCGGGGTTCGGGGTTCGGGTTCGGGATTTAGCGTTCGGGGTTTGGGGTTCGGGTTTGGGGTTTAGCGTTCGAGGGGTTTGGGGTTCGGAATCGGGGTTTAGCGTTCGGGGTTCGGGTTGGCGGTTTTCGGATTTCGGGGTTCGGGGTACGGGTTTCGGGGTTTCCACGTTTGGGGATTTGGGTTTGGGTTTTGGCGTTTGCAATTTTTCCGGGTTTTCGCGTTCAGGGTTCAGGGTTCGGGGTTTCGCGTTCAGGGTTTGGGGTTACGGGTTTCGGGGTTTCGGGTTTCGGGTTTCGGGTTTTCGAGGTTTCGCGTTTGGGGTTCGGGGTTTTCGGGGTTTCCCGTTTGGCGTTCAGGGTTTTCAGGTTTCGGGGTTTCGGGGTTTCGGGTTAGGGGTTCTGGGTTTTCGGGGTTCGGGGTTTGGGGTTTTCGGGGTTTCGCGTTTGGGGTTTTCAGGTTCGGGGTTCGGGGTTCAGGATTGTGGGTTCGGGTTTTCGCGTTCGCGGTTGAGGGTTTTCTAGGTTCAGGGGTTTTGGGTTCGGGTTCGGGTTTGGGGTTCGGGGTTCGGGGTTTGGTGTTTCGGGGTTTCGGGTTCGGGGTTTCGGGTGGGTTTTGGGGTTTCGGTGAGGGGTTCGGGGTTTTGGCGTTCGCGGTTTTCGAGGTTTTCGCGGTTGAGGGTTTTCATGGTTCGTGGTTTTCGGGTTTTCTCGTTAAGGGTTGGTGGTTTTCACGGTTCGGGGTTTTGGGTTTAGGGTTTTCGGGGTTTCGCGTTCGGGGTTCGGGGTTTTCGGGGTTTCGCGTTAGGGGTTCGGGGTTTTCACGGTTTGGGGTTTCCATGTTCGGAGTTTGGGGTTCGGGGTTTTTGGGGTTTTGCGTTAGGGGTTCGGGGTTTTCACGGTTTGGGGTTTCCAGGTTCGGGGTTTGGGGTTCGGGGTTTTTGGGTTTTCGCGTTCGGGGTTCGGTGTTTTCGGGGTTTCGCGTTAGGGGTTTGGGGTTTCGCGTTTGGCGTTCGGGGTATTTGGGGTTGGGGGCTGGGGGTTTTTGGGGTTCGGGGTTCAGGGTTTTCGAGTTTCGGGCTTGGGGTTTGGGGTTCAGGGTTTTCGGGGTTTCGCGTTAGGGGTTTGCGGTTTTCACGGTTCGGGGTTTCCAAGTTTGGGTTTTGCGGTTCGGGTTTTTGCGTTCGCGGTTTTCAGGATCTCGCGATAAAGGGTTTCGAGGTTGGGGGTTTTCGGGTTTTGGGGTTTCGCGTTCGGGGTTCGGGGTTTTTGGTGTTTCGCGTTCGGCTTTCAGGGTTTTTGGTTTTCGGGTTCAGGGTTCGGGATTTTTGGGGTTTTGCGTTCAGGGTTCCGGGTGTTCGGGTTTCGGGGTTCAGGGTTTCGGTTTTGGTTTTTTCTGGGTTCGGGGTTTACGGGGTTTCGCGTTCGGGGTTCGTGTTTTTCGGGGTTTCGCGTTAAGGGTTCGAGGTTTTCACGGTTCGGGTTTTCCATGTTCGGGGTTTGGGGTTCGGGTTTTTCGGGGTTTTGCGTTCGGGGTTTGGGGTTTTCAGGGTTTTGCGTTAGGGTTTCGGGGTTTTCACGCTTCGGGTATTCCAGGTTCGGGGTTTTCGCGGTTGAGGTTTTCGGGGTTTAGCGGTTGAGGGTTTTATAGGTTCGGTGTTTCGAGTTCGGGGTTCGGGGTTTTTGGTTTTCGGGATTTCGGGTTCGGGGTTCGGGCTTTCAGGGTTTTTGGTTTTCGAGGTTTCGCGGTTGAGGGTTTCCAAGGTTCGTGGTTTTCGGGTTTTCTCGTTAATGGTTTGTGGTTTTCACGGTTCGGGGTTTTGGGTTTTGGGCTTTGGGGTTTTCGGGGTTTCGCGTTCGGGGTTCGGGGTTTTTGGGGTTTCGCGTTAGGGGTTCGGGGTTTTCACGGTTTGGGGTTTCCAGGTTCGGGGTTTGGCGTTTGGGGTTCGGGGTTTCGGGTTTTCGCGTTCGGGGTTCGGGGTTTTCGGGGTTTCGCGTTAGGGGTTTGGGGTTTTCACGGTTCGGGGTTTCCAGGTTTGAGGTTTGGGGTTCGGGGTTTTTGGGGTTTCGCGTTCGGTGTTCGGGGTTTTCGGGGATTCGTGTTCGTGGTTTAGGGTTGGAGGTTTTCTGGTTTCGGGGTTTCGTGTTCGGGGTTCGGGGTTAAGGGTTTCGCGTTAGGGGTTCGGGGTTTTCACGGTTCGGGGTTTCAAGTTCGGGTTTTCACGTTCGCAGTTTTCGGGGTCTCGCGGTTAGGTTTTTCGAGGTTCGGGGTTGTCGGGTTTCGAGGTTTCGCATTCGAGGTTTGGAGTTTTCGGGGTTTGGCGTTCAAAGTTTTCGGGGTTCGGGGTTGCGGGTTCAGGGTTGGGGGTTGGTGGTTTTTGGGGTTCGGGGTTTCGGGTTCGGGTTTTCGCGTTCGTGGTTTTCGGGGTGTCGCGGTTGAGGGTTTTCGGGTTTCGAGGTTTTGCTTTTGGGGTTCGGTGGTTCGGGGTTTCGGGGTTTCGCGTTTGGGGTTCAAGGGTTCGGGGTTTTGGGATTCTGGGTTCGGGATTCGGGGTTTTTGCGGTTCAGGTTATAGAGTTTCGTGTTTCGGGTTCGAGGAATCGCGGTTCGGGGTTTCGGTTTCGATGTTTCGCGGTTCGGCGTTTCGTGTTCAGGTTTTCAGGTTCGGGGTTTAGGGTTTTTGGGGTGCGGGGTTTCGGGGTTTCGCGTTCAGTTTTTTCGGGGTTCGGGGTTTTCGGGTTTTCGCGTTAAGGGTTTGTGGCTTTCACGGTTCAGGGTTTCCAGGTTCAGGGTTTTGGATTAGGGGTTTTCGGGGTTTCGCGTTCGATGTTCGAGGTTCTCGGGAATTCGCGTTCGTGGTTTGGGGTTGGAGGTTTTCGAGTTTCGGGGTTTCGTGTTCGGGGTTTTCACGGTTCGGGGTTTCAGGTTCGGGTTTTCACGTTCGCAGTTTTCGGGGTTTTGCATTCGGGGTTTGGAGTTTTCGGGGTTTGGCGTTCAGGGTTTTCGGGGTTAGGGGTTCGGGGTTTCGGGGTTTCGCAGTTCGGTATTCGGTTTTGGGGTTTTGCGGTTCTGCGTTTCGGGATCGGTTTTTCGGGTTCGGGTTGGGGGTTTTCGAGGTTCGTGGTTCGGGGGTTTTCAGGGTTTCGCGTTAGGGGTTCGGGGTTTACAGGTTCGGGTTTTCGCGTTCGCGGTTGAGGGGTTTCGAGGTTCTGGATTGCGGATTCGAGGTTTCAAGTTCAGGATTTCGTGGTTCATGGTTTACATGGTTCGGGGTTTCCGTTTAGGGGTTACTCTGTTCGGGTTTGGGGTTTCAATGTTCAAGGTTCGAGGTTTTCGGGGTTTAGATGTTCAGGGTTCGAGGTTTTAGGGGTTTCGCATTCGGGGTTCGGACTTTCAGGATTTCGCGTTCTCTGTTCGAGGTTTTCGGAGTTGCACGGTTCGGGGTTTTGCGTTTCGGGTTCGGGGTTTCGACGTTCGGGTTTTTCACGTTTCAGGGTTTGGTTTTCGCGGTTTCGCGGTTCGGGGTTTCGGGTTCGGGGTTTTCGGGTTTCGGGGTTTCGCGTTTGGGGTTCGGGGTTTCAAGTTCTGGTTTTTCGGGGTTCGGGGTTTTCGGGGTTTCGAGTTAGGGGTTTGGGGTTTTTGGTTATGGGGTTTCGCGGTTCGGGATCGGGTTTTTGGGTTCGGCGTTTTCGAGGTACGGGGTTTCGCGGTTTGGGTTCGGGGTTCGAGGTTTTCGGGGTTTCGCGTTCGGGGTTCAGGGTTTTCGGGTTTCGATGTTTCTGGCTCGGGGTTCAGGGTTTCGGGGATTCGCATTCGGGGTTCAGGGTTTTCGGGTTTCGATGTTTCTGTCTCGGGGTTCAGGGTTTCGGGAATTCACATTCGGGGTTCGGGGTTTCGCATTCGGTGTTCGCGCTTTTTGGGTTTCGGGGTTTCGCGTTCGGGGTTCGGTGTTTTCAGGGTTTCGCGTTAGGGGTTCGGGGTTTTCACGGTTCGGGGTTTCCAGGTTTGGGGTTGTGGGTTCGGGCTTTCGTGTTCGCGGTTTTCAGGGTCTCGTGGTAGAGGGTTTTCGAGGTTCGAGGTTTTCAGGTTTCAAGGTTTCGCTTTCGGGGTTCGGGGTTCGAGGTTTGGTGTTCGAGGTTTCGCGTTCGGGGTTTTCAGTGTTGGGGGTTAGAGATTGCGGGTTCGAGGTTGCGGGTTCGGGGTTGGGGGTTCAGCGTTTTTGGGGTTCAGGGTTTCCAGTTCGGTGTTCGGGGTTTTCGGGGTTTCACGTTTGGCGTTCAGGGTTTTCAAGTTTTCAGGGTTTCGGGTTCGGGGTTCGTGGTTTTCGGGTTTCAGGGTTTCGCGTTCGGGTTTTTCGAGGTTCGGGGTTTCCGGGTTTTCGCGTTAGGGGTTTGTGGCTTTCACGGTTCGGGGTTTCCAGGGTCGGGGTTTTGGGTTCGAGGGTCGGGGTTTTCGTGGTTTGAGGTTTTCAGGTTTCACGTTTCGGGTTTCGGGGTTTCGCTTTCGGGTTTTTTGAGGGTTCGGGGTTTCGGGTTTTCACGTTAGGGGTTTGTGGCTTTCACGGTTTGAGGTTTGGTGTTCGGGGTTTCAAGGTTTCGGGGGTTCGGGGTTTCGGGTTCGGGGTACGGGGTTTTTGAGGTTTCGCGTTCGGGGTTTGGGGTTTTCGGGATTTCGTGCTAGAGGTTCGGGGCTTCCACGGTTCAAAGTTTGGGGTTCGAGTTTTTGTGTTCGCGGTTTTCGGGGTCTCGCGGTTGAGGGTTTTCGGGTTTCGCGGTTTCGCTTTTGGGATTCGGGGTTCGAGTTTCGTGTTCAGGGTTTTCGAGGTTTCGCGTTCGGGGTTCTGGGTTTTCATGGTTTCAGGTTCGCGGTTTGGGTTTGGGGTTTTCAGGGGCGGGTATTCTGGTTCAGGATTTTCGCAGTGTGGGGTTTCGGTTTCGAGGTGTCGCGGTTCGGGTATTCTGGTTCAGGGTTTCGCGGTTCGAGGTTTCCCCGTTCGGGGTTTTCGGGGTTCGGGGTACGGGGTTTCGGGTTCGGTGTTGCAGGGTTTGGGGTTTCGCAGTTCGGGGTTTTGGAGGTTTGGGGTTTTAGGGTATGATGTTTCGGGTTCAGTGTTGCGGGGTTTGCGGTTATGCGGTTCGGGGTTTCGGTTTCGTGATTTCACGGTTCGGGGTTTCGGGTTCGGGGTTTTGCGGTTTGACGTTTTGGGTTCGGGTATTCGGGTTCGGGGTTTCAGTTTTGCGGTTTTGGGGTTTCGGGTTTCGCAGTTCGGTGTTTCACGTTATGGGTTCGAGGTTTTCGGGGTTTCGCATTCTCGGTTCAAAGTTTTTGGATTTTTGTGGTTCGGGGTTTTAGGTTGTAGGATTTCGCGTTTCGGGTTCGGGGTTCGGGGTTTTGCGGAATCAGTATTTCGCGTTCTTGGTTCGAGGTTTTCAGGGTTTCGCGTTCTTGTTTCGACGTTTTCGGGGTTTCCAGGTTGTAGGGTATCGCGTTTCGGGTTCGGGGTTTCGCGATTCATGGTTCGGTGTTTCGTGGTTCGAGGTTTTTGCGGTTCGTGGTACGGGGTTTCCTGGTACGGGTTTTTTGAGGTTTGGGGTTTTGGTTTACGAGGTTTCGGGTTCAGTGTTGCGTGGTACGTGTTTTCGCAGTTCGGGGTTTCGGGTTCGGGGTTTTGGGGAATCGGTGTTTCGCGTTCTCGTTTCGACGTTTTCGGGGTTTAACGATTCAGGGTTTCTAGGTTGTAGGGTTTCGTGTTTCGGGTTCGGGGTTTCGTGGTTCGGGGTTTTGCGGAATCGCTGTTTCGCGTTCTTGGTTCGAGGTTTTCGGGGTTTCACGTTCTCGTTTCGACTTTTTCTAGGTTTCACGGTTTAGGGTTTCCAGGTTGTAGGGTTTCGCGTTTCGGGTTCGGGGTTTCGTGGTTCGAGGTTTTCGCGTTTCGGGGTTTCCGTTTCTGGGTTTCCGTTCCGCGGTTCGGGGTTTCAGGTTCGACGTTTCGGGTTCAGGGTTTCGGTTTCGCGTTCTCGATTCAGGGTTTTCAGGGTTTCGCAATGCGTGGTTCGGTGTTTCGCGGTTCGGGGTTTCGGATTCGGGGTTTCCTGGTTCACGATTTTTGAGGTTCGGGGTTTGGGGGTACGAGGTTTCGGGTTCCATATTGCGGGGTTCAGGTTTTCACGGTTCGGGGTTTCGATTTTGAGGTGTAAGGTTCGAGGTTTCGCTGTTCGGGTATTCTAGTTCAGGGTTTCGTGGTTGGGTGTTTCACGATTCGGGGTTTTCTAGGTTTGGGGTTGGGGGTACGGGGTTTCGGGTTCGGGGTTTCACGGTTCGGGGTTTCGTGTTCGAGGTTCGGGTTCGGCGTTTCGGCTTTCGAGTTTGGTGTTTCGGGATTTCGCGTTTGGGGATTTGGAGTTCGCGGTTTCGGTTTCGAGGTTCGGGTTTTCGGGTATGGGGTTTCGCGTTCCGGGTTCAAAGTTTCGGGTTGTAGGGTTTTTCTTTTCGAGTTCAAGGTTTCGGTTTTGAGAGTTTCAGGGTTCAGGGTTTCGGGGTTTTAGGTTCAAGGTTACGCGTTTGGGGTTCGGGGTTTTAGGGGTTGGGGGTCTCGGTTTCGAGGTGTCGCGGTTTGGGTATTCTGGTTCAGGGTTTCGCGGTTGTGTGTTTCACGGTTCGAGGTTTTCGAGGTTTGGGGTTGGGGGTATGGGGTTTCGGGTTCGGTGTTTCACGGTTCGGGATTTCGCGTTCCGGGTTCGGGTTTACGGGTTGTAGGGTTTCACGTGTTGGGGTTGGGGTTTCAGGTTCGGGGTTTTGACATTCGGGGTTTTGCGTGTCGGGTTTGGGGTTTCACGGTTTAGCGTTTCAGGTTCGAGGTTTACATGTTCGGGGTTCGGTGTTTCGCGTTCGAGGTTTCGCAGTTCGGGGTTTCGGGTTCGGGGTTCCGGGGTTTTCGAGGGTTTCGCGTTTTCGGTTTCAAAGGTGTCGAGTTTCGGGGTTTCGAGTTTGGGGTTCGAGGTTTTGGCGGTTCAAGGTTTCGGGCTTGGGGTTTGGCGGTTCGGGTTTCGCGATTCGGGGTTTCGCGTTCTGCGTTCGGGGTTTCGGGTTTGAGGGTTTCAAGGTTCGGGGTTTCGGGTTTAGGGTTACGCATTTGGGGTTCGGTGTTTCGCGTTCTGGGTTCGAGGTTTTCGGGTTTTCGCGGTTCGGGGTTTTGGTTTCGAGGTTTCGCGGTTCGGCGTTTCGTGTTTGGGTTTTTGGTTCGGGGGTTTCGGGTTCGGGGTTCGGGGTTACGCGTTTGGGGTTCGGGGTTTTTGGGGTGTGGGGTTGCGGGGTTTCGCGGTTCGGTGTTTCAGTTTCGGCGTTTCGCGGTTTCAGCGTTTTGGATTCGGGGTTTTGGGTTGCGGGTTCGGGGTGGGGGTTCGGGGTTTTCGGGTTTCAGAATTCGAGGTTTTGCATTCAGGTTTTTCTGGGTTAGGGGTTAGGGGTTTTCACGGTTCGGGGTTTCCCGGTTCTAGGTTCGGGGTTCGAGGTTTTCGGGGTTTCGCGTTTGGGGTTCGCGGCTTCGCGATTTGGAGTTTTCGCGGTTCGGGGTTTCGGTTTCGAGGTTTCACGGTTCGGCGTTTCGTGTTCGGGTTTTCGGGTTTAGGGTTCGGGTTCGGGGTTCGGGGTTTCAGTTTCGAGGTTTTGTGATTTCGGCGTTTTGGGTTGGGGGTTTCGGATTGGGCGTTCGGGGTTTTAGGGGTTCGGGGTTCGGGGTTTTCGGGTTTCAAGGTTTTGCGTTAGGGTTTTTCTAGGTTCGGGGTTTGGGGTTTTCACGTTTCGGGGTTTTCAGGTTCTGGGTTTAGGGTTTTTCGGGGTTTCGCGTTCGGGTTTCAGGGTTTACGGGGTTTCGGGTTCGGGTTTCAGGGTTTTCGGTTTTCAAGGTTTCGGGTTCGGGGTTCGGGGTTTCGGTGTTAGGCGTTAATGGTTAGGGGTTTTCACGGTTCGGGGTTTCCAGGTTCAGGGTTTTGGGTTCGAGTTTTCGAGTTCGCGGTTTTCGGGGTTTCGCGGTTGAGGGTTTTCGAGGTTCGAGGTTTCCGGTTCGGGATTTCGCCGTTCACTGTTTTCGCGGTTCAAGGTTTCCGTTTCGCGGTATCACGGTTCCGGGTTTCGTAGTTCGGGGTTTCGCGGTTCGGCGTTTCGGGATCGAGTTTTCGGGTTCGGGGTTTTCGAGGGACGGGGTTTTGCGATTCGTGTTCGGGGTTTCGAGCGTCAGGGTTCGAGGTTTAGCGTTGGGGGTTCGGGGTTTTCATGGTTTGGGGTTTCGAGGTTCGGGGTTTTGGGTTCGGGTTTGCGGTTTTCGGGGTTTCGCGGTTAAGGGTTTTTGAGGTTCAGGATTTTTCGGGTTTGGGGTACGAGGTTGCGGGTTCAGGGTTGGGGGTTCGAGGTTTTTTGGGTTTGGGGTTTCGGGTTTGGGGTTCGGGGTTTCAGGGTTTCGCGTTCGGCGTTCAGGGTTTGCGGGTTTCGGGTTCGGGGTTTCGCGATTTCGGGATTTCGGGTTGTACGGTTTCGCGTTTCAGGTTCGGGCTTTCGCTGTTCGGGGTTTTCGCGTTTCGGGGTTTTGGTTTCGTGGTTCGGGGTTCTCGAGGTTCGGGGTTTGGGGTACGAGGTTTCGATTTCGGTGTTGCAGTGTTTGGGGTTTCGCAGTTCGCGGGTTTCGGTTTCGGGTTCGGAGTTTTCGCGTTCAGGGTTCAGGGTTTTCGGGTTTCGAGGTTTCGGGTTCGGGGTTTTCGAGTTTCGGGGTTTCGCATTCGGGGTTCGGGGTTTCGCGTTAGGGTTTCGGGGTTTCCAGTTTCGGGGTTTCGCGTTCACGGTTTTCGGGGTTTCACAGTTCCGGGTTTCATAGTTCGGTATTCGGTTATGGGGTTTTGCGGTTCTGCGTTTCGGAATCGGGTTTTGGGGTTTGGGTTGGTGGTTTGGTGTTGGGGGTTTCGAGGTTCGGGGTTTTCGCGTTCGCGGTTGAGGGGTTTCGAGGTTCGGGATTTCGGATACGGTGTTTCAAGTTCAGGATTTCGTGGTTCACGGTGTTCACGGTTCGGGGTTTCCGTTTAGGGGTTACACTGTTCGGGTTCGGGGTTTTAGGGGTTTCGCGTTCGGGGTTTTCGGGTTTCGGGGTTTCGCATTCGGGGTTCGGACTTTCGGGGTTTTACGTTCTCCGTTCGAGGTTTTCGGGGTTTCACGATTCGGGGTTACGTGTTTCGGGTTCGGGGTTTCGCCGTTCGGGGTTTTCGCGTTTCAGGGTTTGGTTTTCGTGGTTTTTTCGGTTCGGGGTTTTGGGTTCGAGGTTTTCGAGGTTCGGGGTTTCACGTTTGGGTTTTTCGGGGTTTTGCGATAGGGGTTTGGGGTTTTCACGGTTCGGGGTTTTCGGGTTTCGAGGTTTCGGTTCGAGGTTCGGGGTTTTCAAGGTTTCGGGGTTTCATGTTCGGGGTTTTCGGGGTTGGGAGTTCGGGGTTTTCGGGGTTTCATGTTTTGGGTTCGGGGTTTTCACAGTTCGTGGTTTCCAGGTTCGGGGTTTTGGGTTCGGGTTTTTGCGTTCGCGGTTTTCGGGGGCCCGCGGTAGAGGGTTGTTGAGGTTTGGGGTTTTGCGTTTGGGGTTTACGAGGTTGGGGGTTCGGGGTTTTTGGGGTTTGGGGTTTCTGGTTCGAGGGGTTTGGGGTTTTCGGGTTTCGGGGTTTCGCATTCGGGGTTCAGGGTTTTCGGGGTTTCTTGTTCGGGGTTTTTGGGTTTCGGGGTTTCGTGTTCGGGGTTCGGGATTCAGGGTTTTCGGGGTTTCGATTTAGGGGTTCGGGGTTTTCACGGTTCGGGGTTTCCAGGTTCGGGGTTTTGGGTTCGGGTTTTTGCATTCGCGGTTTGCAGGGTCTCACAGTAGAGGGTTTTCGAGGTTCGGGGTTTTCGGGGTTTTGTGTTCGGGGTTTTTTGGGGTTGGGGGTTCTAGGTTGCGGGTTGGGGGTTCGGGGTTTCTTGTTCGGGATTCGGGGTTTTCGGGGTTTCACATTCGGCGTTCATGGTTTTCGGGTTTCGATATTTCGGGTTCAAAGTTTTCAGGGTTTTGCATTTGGGGTTCGGGGTTTTTGGTTTTCGGGGTTCGGGGTTTAGGGTTTAGCGTTCGGATTTTTTGGGATTGGGGGTTTTCAGGTTTTCGCGTTAGGGGTTTGTGGCTTAATGGTTCGGGGTTTCCAGGTTCGAGGTTTTGGGGTTTCTAGGTTCGAGGTTTTGGGTTCGGGGTTCGAGGTTTTCAGGTTTCGGGGTTCGGGGTTTTCGGGTTCGGGGTTTCGTGTTTCGGGGTCTTGGGTTCGAGGTTTTTCGAGGTTTCGCGTTCGGGGTTCGGTGTTTTCGGAGCTTCGCGTTAGGGAGTTCAGGGTTTTCACGTTTCAGGGATTTGGGTTCGGGTTTTCGCATTTCCGGTTTTCAGGGTCTCGCGGTTGAGGGTTTTCGGATTTTGGGGTTTCACTTTTGGGGTTCGGGTTTGGTTTTTTCGAGGTTTCACGTTCGGGGTTCGGGGTTTCGTGTTCGGGGTTCGGGGTTTCCGGTTGTAGGGTTTCGCGTTACGGGTTCGAGGTTTCGCAGTTCGGAGTTTCGTGTTCGGGTTTTCGGGTTCGGGGTTACACGTTTTGGGTTTGGGGTTTTTGGGTTTCGGGGTTTCGCGGTTCGGCGTTTCGTGTTCTGGTTTTCGGCTTTGGGGTTTAGGGTTCGGGGTTCGGGGTTACGCGTTTTGGGTACGGGGTTTTGGGGGTGCGGGGTTTTGCGGTTCGGGGTTTTAGGGGTCTTGGAGTTGCGGGTTCAGGGTTGGGGGTTGGGGGTTTTCAGGTTTCGAGGTTTCGGGTTCGGGGTTCTCGTGGTTTCGCGTTTAGGGTTCGGGGTTTTCGGGTTACGGGGTTTCACGTTCGGGGTTCGGAGTTTTGAGTTACGGGTTTGGTGTTTCACGGTTCGGGGTTTTGGGTTCGGGTTTTCGCATTCACGGTTTTCGGGGTTTCGCGGTTGAGGATTTTCAGGGTTCGAGGTTTCCGGTTCGGGGTTTCAAGTTCGGGATTTCGCGGTTCATGGTTTTCAAGGTTCGGGGTTTCTATTTCGCGGTAGCACGGATCCGGGTTTCGCGATTCGGGGTTTTTGGTTTTGGGGTTTCGCGGTTCGGCGTTTCGGGATCGGGTTTTCGGGTTCAGGGTTTTCGAGGTACGAGGTTTCGCGGTTCGGGTTCGGGGTTTCGAGGTTTGGGGTTCGAGGTTTTCGTGGTTTTGCGTTCGGGGTTCATGGTTTTCGGGTTTCGAGGTTTCGGGCGCGGGGTTCAGGGTTTTTCGGGGATTCGCGTTCGGCGTTCGGCGTTCGGCGTTCGGCGTTCGGAGTTCGGGGTTCGACGTTTTCGGGGTTTCGCGTTCGAGGTTCAGGGTTTCGAGGTTTCAGGTTCGGGGTTTGGGGTTTTCGGGGTTTCGCGTTCGGGGTTCGCGATTTTCGGGTTTCGGGGTTTTCGCGTTAGGGGTTAGTGGTTTTCACGGTTCGGGGTTTCCAGGTTCAGGGTTCAGGGGTTCGAGGTTTTTGGGGTTTCGCGTGGGCGTTCAGGGTTTTTGGGGTTAGGGGTTCGGGGTTTCGGGTTTCGGGGTTTCCAGTTCGGGGTTAGGGTTTTTCAGGTTTCGGGGTTTCGTGTTAGGGGTTCGGGGTTTTCACGGTTCGGGGTTTCCAGGTTTGGGGTTATGGGTTCGGGTTTTCGCATTCGCGGTTTTCGGGGTCTCGCGGTTGAGGGTTTTGGTGTTCGTGGTTTTCGGGTTTGGTTTTTTCGAGGTTTCGCGTTCGGGGTTCAGGGTTTCGTGTTCGGGGTTTGGGGTTTCGGGTTGTAGGGTTTCGCGTTACAGGTTCGAGGTTTCGCGGTTTGGAGTTTTCGTGGTTCAGGGTATCGGTTTCGAGGTTTCGCAGTTCGGCGTTTCGTGTTCGGGTTTTCGGCTTTGGGGTTTAGGGTTCGGGGTTGGGGGTTGGGGGTTTTCAGGTTTCGAGTTCGGTGTTCGGGGTTTTCCTGGTTTCGCGTTTAGGGTTTGGGGTTTTTGGGTTACGGGGTTTCACGTTTGGGGTTCGGGGGTTTCGGGGTTTCGAGTTACGGGTTCGGTGTTTTCACAGTTCGGGGTTTTGGGTTCGGGTTTTCGCATTCACGGTTTTCGGGGTTTCGCGGTTGAGGATTTTCGAGGTTCGGGGTTTCCGGTTCGGGGTTTCAAGTTCGGGATTTCGCGGTTCACGGTTTTCACGGTTCAGGGTTTCTGTTTCGCGGTAACACGGATCCGGGTTTCGCGGTTTGGGGTTTTTGGTTTTGAGGTTTCGCGGTTCGGCGTTTCGGGATCGGGTTTTTGGGTTCGGGGTTTTCGAGGTACGGGGTTTCACGGTTCGGGTTCGGGGTTTCGAGGTTCGGGGTTCGAGGTTTTCGGGGTTTTGCGGTTCGGGGTCTCGGGTTCGGGATTTCGCTGTACAGGGTTTCCTGGTTCGGGGTTTTTGAGGTTTGGGGTTTTGGGGTACGAGGTTTTGGGTTCAGTGTTGCACGGTTCGGGGTTTTCGTAGTTCGTGGTTTTCGGGTTCGGGGTTTTGCGGATTCGGTGTTTCGCATTTTGGGTTCGAGGTTTTCGGGGTTTCGCGTTCTCGTTTCGACGTTTTCGGGTTTTCACGGTTCAGGGTTTCCAGGTTGTAGGGTTTCGCGTTCCGGGTTCAGGGTTTCGCGGTTCGGGGTTTTCGCGGTGCGGGGTTTCGGTTTCGAGCTGTCGCGGTTCGGATATTCTGGCTCAGGGTTTCGCGTTTGGGTGTTTCACGGTTCATGGTTTTCGAGGTTTGGGGTTGGGGGTACGAGGTTTCGGGTTCGGGGTTTCGCGTTTGGGGTTCGGGGTTTTGGAGGTTCAAGGTTTCGGGTTTGGGGTTGGGGGTACGGGGTTTCGGGTTCGGGGTTTCGCGTTTGGGGTTCGGGGTTTTGGAGGTTCAAGGTTTCGGGTTTGGGGTTTGGCGGTTCGGGGTTTCGGGTTAGGGATTTCGCGTTCCGGGTTCGGAGTTTCGGGTTGTAGGGTTTTTCTTTTCGGGTTCGAGGTTTCGGTTTTGAGGGTTTCGGGTTCAGGGTTACGCGTTTAGGTTCTGGGTTTTTGGGGTTCGGGGTTTAGGGTTGTAGGGTTTTCCTTTTCGGGTTTGAGGTTTTGGTTTTGAGGGTTTCGTGTTCAGGGTTATGCGTTCGGGTTTCGCGGTTCGGGTTCGGGTTCGGGATTTCGCGTTCTGGGTTCGGGGTTTCGGGTTGTAGGGTTTTTCTTTTCGGGTTCGAGGTTTCGGTTTTGAGGGTTTCGGGTTCAGGGTTACGCGTTTGGGGTTTTGGGTTTTAGGGGTTCGGGTTTTCCGGTTGTAGGGTTTTCTTTCCGGGTTCGAGGTTTCGGTTTTGAAGGTTTCGTGTTCAGGGTTATGCGTTTGGGGTTCCGGTTTTTAGGGGTTGGGGATTTCGGGTTGGGGTTTTTGTGGTTCGGTGTTTCGCGTTCTGGGTTCGAGGTTTTCGGGGTTTCGCGGTTCGCGGTTTCGAGTTGTACGGTTTCGCATTCTGGTTTTGAGGTTTTCAGGGTTTCGCGGTTCGGGGTTTTTAGGTTGTAGGGTTTCACGGTTCATGGTTTTGGGTTTGGGGTTTCGCGATTCGTGGTTCGAGGTTTCGCGATTCGGGATTTTTGCGGTTCGGGGTCTTGTGTTCTGGATTTCGCGGTACGGGGTTTCCTGGTTCGAGGTTTTTGAGGTTTTGGGTTTTGGGGTACGAGGTTTCGGGTTCAGTGTTGCGTGGTTCGGGGTTTTCGTAGTTCGGGGTTTCGGGTTTGGGGTTCGAGGTTTCGGTTTTGAGGGTTTCGTGTTCAGGGTTATGCATTCGGGTTTCGCGGTTCGGGGTTTCGGGTTCGGGATTTCGTGTTCCGGGTTCGGAGTTTCGGGTTGTAGGGTTTTTCTTTTCGGGTTCGAGGTTTCGGTTTTGAGGGTTTCGGGTTCAGGGTTACGTGTTTGGGGTTCTAGGTTTTAGGGGTTCGGGGTTTCGGGTTGTAGGTTTTTCTTTTCATGTTTCGAGGTTTCGGTTTTGAGGGTTTCGTGTTCAGGGTTATGCGTTTGGGGTTATGCGTTTTAGGGGTTCGGGATTTCGGGTTGGGGTTTTTGTGGTTTGGTGTTTCGCGTTCTAGGTTCGAGGTTTTCGAGGTTTTGTGTTCTCCGTTCGAGGTTTTCGAGGTTTCGCGGTTCGTGGTTTCGAGTTGTACGGTGTCGCGTTTCGGGTTCGGGGTTTCGCTGTTCAGGGTTTTCGTGTTTCGGGGTTTCGGTTTTGTGGTTCGAGGTTTAGGGTTTGGTGTTTCGCGTTCTGGTTTTGAGGTTTTCAGGGTTTTGCGGTTCGGGGTTTCCATGTTGTACGGTTTCGCGTTTCGGGTTCGGGGTTTCGCTGTTCAGGGTTTTTGCGGTTCGGGGTTCTCGAGGTTTTCAGGGGATTCGCGGTTCGGGGTTTTCAGGTTGTAGGGTTTCGCGTTTCGGGTTGAGGGGTTTTGCGGTTCAGGGTTTTGGGTTGTAGGGTTTCGCTGTACGGGGTTTCCTGGTTCGGGGTTTTTGAGGTTTGGGGTTTTGGGGTACGAGGTTTTGGGTTCAGTGTTGCGCGGTTCGGGGTTTTCATAGTTCGTGGTTTTGGGTTCGGGGTTTTGCGGATTCGGTGTTTCGCATTCTAGGTTCGAGGTTTTCGGGGTTTCGCGTTCTCGTTTTCGACGTTTTCGGGTTTTCACGGTTCAGGGTTTCCAGGTTGTAGGGTTTCGCGTTACGGGTTCAGGGTTTCGCGGTTCGGGGTTTTCGCGATGCGGGGTTTCGGTTTCGAGCTGTCGCGTTTCGGGGTTTCGCGGTTCGGATATTCTGGCTCAGGGTTTCGCGTTTGGGTGTTTCACGGTTCATGGTTTTCGAGGTTTGGGGTTGGGGGTACGGGGTTTCGGGTTCGGGGTTTCGCGTTTGGGGTTCGGGGTTTTGGAGGTTCAAGGTTTCGGGTTCGGGGTTTGGCGGTTCGGGGTTTCGGGTTAGGGATTTCGCGTTCCGGGTTCGGAGTTTCGGGTTGTAGGGTTTTTCTTTTCGGGTTCGAGGTTTCGGTTTTGAGGGTTTCGGGTTCAGGGTTACGCGTTTAGGTTCTGGGTTTTTGGGGTTCAGGGTTTAGGGTTGTAGGGTTTTCCTTTTCGGGTTCGAGGTTTTGGTTTTGAGGGTTTCGTGTTCAGGGTTATGCGTTCGGGTTTCGCGGTTCGGGGTTTCGGGTTTGGGATTTCGCGTTCCGGGTTCGGGGTTTCGGGTTGTAGGGTTTTTCTTTTTGGGTTCGAGGTTTCGGTTTTGAGGGTTTCGGGTTCAGGGTTACGCGTTTGGGGTTTTGGGTTTTAGGGGTTCGGGTTTTCGGGTTGTAGGGTTTTCTTTTCGGGTTCGAGGTTTCGGTTTTGAAGGTTTCGTGTTCAGGGTTATGCGTTTGGGGTTCCGGGTTTTAGGGGTTGGGGATTTCGGGTTGGGGTTTTTGTGGTTCGGTGTTTCGCGTTCTGGGTTCGAGGTTTTCGGGGTTTCGCGGTTCGCGGTTTCGGGTTGTACGGTTTCGCATTCTGGTTTTGAGGTTTTCAGGGTTTCGCGGTTCGGGGTTTTTAGGTTGTAGGGTTTCACGGTTCATGGTTTTGGGTTGTAGGGTTTCGCGTTTCGGGTTCGGGGTTTCGCGATTCGTGGTTCGAGGTTTCGCGATTTCGGGATTTTTGCGGTTCGGGGTCTTGTGTTCAGGATTTCGCGGTACGGGGTTTCCTGGTTCGAGGTTTTTGAGGTTTGGGGTTTTGGGGTACAAGGTTTCGGGTTCAGTGTTGCGTGGTTCGGGGTTTTCGCAGTTCGAGGGTTTCGGGTTTCGGGTTCGGGGTTTTGCGGATTCGGTGTTTCGCGTTCTGGGTTCGAGGTTTTCGGGGGTTCGCGTTCTCGTTTCGACGTTTTCGGGGTTTCACGGTTCAGTGTTTCGAGGTTGTAGGGTTTCACGTTTCGGGTTTGGGGTTTCGCGGTTTGGGGTTTTCGCGGTGCGGGGTTTTGGTTTCGAGGTGTCGTGGTTCGGGGTTTCGCGGTTCGGATATTCTGGTTCAGGGTTTCGCGATTGGGTGTTTCACGGTTCGAGGTTTTCGAGGTTTGGGGTTGGCGGTACGGGGTTACGGGTTCAGGGTTTTACGTTTGGGGTTCGGGGTTTTGGATGTTCAAGGTTTCGGGTTCGGGGTTTGGCAATTCGGGTTTCGCGGTTCGAAGTTTCGGGTTCGGGATTTCGCTTTCCGGGTTGTAGGGTTTTTTTTTTGGGTTCTGGGTTTTCGAGGTTTTCGAGGTTTCGCATTTCGGGTTCGAGGCTTCGCTGTTCAGGGTTTTCGGGTTTCGGGGTTTTGGTTTCGCGGGTTCGGGGTTCTTGAGGTTTGGGGTTTGGGGTACGGGGTTTCGGGTTCGGTGTTGCAGGGTTTGTGGTTTTGCAGTTCGGGGTTTTGGAGGTTTAGGGTTTTGGGATACGAGGTTTCGGGTTCAGTGTTGCGGGGTTCGGGGTTTCACGCTTCGGGGTTTCGGTTTTGCGGTTCGGGGTTTAGGGTTCGGTGTTTCGCGTTCTGGTTTTGAGGTTTCGGGTTCAGGGTTTTGCGTTTCGGGTTCAAGGTTTCGCGGTTCGTGGTTCGAGGTTTCGTGGTTCGGGGTCTCGGGTTCGAAATTTCGCGGTACGGGGCTTCCTTGTTCAGGGTTTTTGAGGTTTGTGGTTTTGGGGTACGAGGTTTCGGGTTCAGTGTTGCGCGGTTTGGGGTTTTCGCAGTTCGTGGTTTCGGTTTTGAGGGTTTCGTGTTCAGGGTTATGCGTTCGGGTTTCGGGGTTCGGGGTTTGGTCGGGATTTCGCTTTCCGGGTTCGGGGTTTCGGGTTGTAGGGTTTTTCTTTTCGGGTTCGAGGTTTCGGTTTTGAGGGTTTCGGGTTCAGGGTTACGCGTTTGGGGTTCTTGGTTTTAGGGGTTCGGGATTTCGGGTTGGGGTTTTTGTGGTTCGGTGTTTCGCATTCTGGGTTCGAGATTTTTGAGGTTTCGCGTTCTCCGTTCGAGGTTTTTGGGGTTTCACGGTTCGGGATTTCGGGTTGTACAGTTTCGCGTTACGGGTTCGGGGTTTTGGTTTCGCGGTTCGGGGTTTCGCATTTCGGGGTTTCCCGGTTCGGGGTTCTCGTGGTTCGGGGTTTGGGGTACGGGGTTTTAGGTTTGGTGTTGCAGGGTTTGGGGTTTCGCAGTTCAGGGTTTTGGAGGTTTGGGGTTTTGGGGTACGAGGTTTCGGGTTCAGTGTTGCGGGGTTCGGGTTTCGGGGTTTCGTTTTTGCGGTTCGACGTTTAGGGTTTCCGGGTTTCGTTGTTCAGGGTTTTTGTGTTTCGGGGTTTAGGTTTCGCGGTTCTGGTTTTTCGAGGTTCGGGATTTCGCGGTACGGGGTTTCCTGGTTTCGGGGTTTTTGAGGTTTCGGGTTCAGTGTTGCGTGGTTCAGGGTTTTCATAGTTCGGGGTTTTGCGGATTCGGTGTTTCGCGTTCTGGGTTCAAGGTTTTTGGGGTTTCGCGTTCTCGTTTCGACGTTTTCGGGGTTTTACGGTTCAGGGTTTAGGGTTGTACGGTTTCGCGTTTCGGGTTCGGGGTTTCGCTGTTCAGGGTTTCGCGTTTCAGGGTTTTCGCGGTTCGGGGTTTGGCGGTTCGGGTTTCGCGTTCTCCGTTCGAGGTTTTCAGGGTTTCGCGGTTCGAGGTTTCGGGTTGTACGGTTTCGCGTTTCGGGGTTTCGCGATTCGTGGTTCGAGGTTTAACGGTTCAGGATTTTTGCGGTTCGGGGTCTCGGGTTCGGGATTTCGCGGTACGGTGTTTCCTGGTTTGGGGTTTTTGAGGTTTGGGGTTTTGGGGGACGAGGTTTCGGGTTCAGTGTTGCGTGGTTCGGGGTTTTCATAATTCGGGGTTTTGCGGATTCGATGTTTCGCGTTCTGGGTTCGAGGTTTTTGGGGTTTCGCGTTCTCGTTTCGACGTTACCGGGGTTTCACGGTTCAGGGTTTAGGGTTGTACGGTTTCACGTTTCGGGTTCGGGGTTTCGCGTTTCAGGGTTTTCGCGGTTCGGGGTTTGGCGGTTCGGGTTTCGTGTTCTCCGTTCGAGGTTTTCAGGGTTTCGCGGTTCGGGGTTTCGGGTTGTACGGTTTCGCGTTTCGGATTCGGGGTTTCGCTGTTCAGGGTTTTCGCGTTTCGGCGTTTTGGTTTCGCGGTTCGGGGTTCTCGAGGTTCGGGGTTTGGGGTACGGGGTTTCGGGTTCAGTGTTGCGTGGTTCGGGGTTTTCGCAGTTCGTGGTTTCGGGTTCGGGGTTTTGCGGATTCGGTGTTTCACGTTCTGGGTTCGATGTTTTCGGGGTTTCGCGTTCTCGTTTCGATGTTTTCGGGGTTTCACGGTTTCCAGGTTGTAGGGTTTCGCGTTTCGGATTCGGGGTTTCGCGGTTCAGGTTTTTAGCGGTGTGGGGGTTTCGTTTTCGAGGTGTCGCGGTTCGGGGTTTTGCGGTTCGGATATTCTGGTTCAGGGTTTCGCGGTTGGGTGTTTCACGGTTCGGGATTTTCGAGGTTCGGAGTTTTGCGGTTCGGATATTCTGGTTCAAGGTTTCGCGGTTGGGTGTTTCACGGTTCGGGATTTTCGAGGTTCAAGGTTTCGGTTCCAGATTTCGGGATTTCGCGGTGCGGGGTTTCAGGTTCGGGATTTCGCATTCCGGGTTCGGGGTTTCGGGTTGTAGGGTTTTCCTTTTCGGGTTCGAGGTTTCGGTTTTGAGGGTTTCGTGTTTAGGGTTATGCGTTTGGGGTTCTGGGTTTTAGGGGTTCGGGATTTCGGGTTGGGGTTTTTGTGGTTCGGTGTTTCGCGTTCTGGGTTCGATGTTTTCGAGGTTTCGCGTTCTCCGTTTGCGGTTTTCGTGGTTTCGGGTTGTACGGTTTCGCGTTTCGGGTTGGGGGTTTCGCGATTCGTGGTTCGAGGTTTAACGGTTCGGGATTTTTGCGTTTCGGGGTCTCGGGTTCGGGATATCGCGGTACGGGGTTTTCGTAGTTCGGGGTTTTGCGGATTCGATGTTTCGCATTCTGGGTTCGAGGTTTTTGGGGTTTCACGTTCTCGTTTCGACGTTTTCGGGGTTTCACGGTTCAGGGTTTAGGGTTGTACGGTTTCGCGTTTCAGGTTTGGGGTTTCGCGTTTCAGGGTTTTCGCGGTTCGGGGTTTGGCGATTCGGGTTTCGCGTTCTTCGTTCGAGGTTTTCAGGGTTTCGCGGTTTGGGGTTTCGGGTTGTACGGTTTCGCGTTTCGGGTTCGGGGTTTCGTTGTTTAGGGTTTTCGCGTTTCAGCATTTTGGCTTCGCGGTTTGAGGTTTCGCGGTTCGGGGTTCTCGAGGTTCGGGGTTTCGTGTTCACTGTTGCGTTGTTCGGGGTTTTCGCAGTTCGTGGTTTCGGGTTCGGGGTTTTGCGGATTCGGTGTTTCACGTTCTGGGTTCGATGTTTTCTGGGTTTCGCGTTCTCGTTTTGATTTTTACGGGGTTTCACGGTTTCCAGGTTGTAGGGTTTCGCGGTACAGGTTTTTAGCGGTGTGGGGTTTCGTTTTCGAGGTGTCGCGGTTCGGGGTTTTGCAGTTCGGATATTCTGGTTTAGTGTTTCGCGGTAAGGTGTTTCACGGTTCGGGATTTTCGAGGTTCAAGGTTTCGGGTTCCGGATTTCGGGATTTCGCGGTGCGGGGTTTCAGGTTCGGGATTTCGCATTCCGGGTTCGGGGTTTCGGGTTGTAGGGTTTTCCTTTTCGGGTTCGAGGTTTCGGTTTTGAGGGTTTCGTGTTCAGGGTTATGCGTTTGGGGTTCTGGGTTTTAGGGGTTCGGGATTTCGGGTTGGGGTTTTTGTGGTTCGGTGTTTCGCGTTCTGGGTTCGAGGTTTCGCGTTCATCCGTTCGCGGTTTTCGTGGTTTCAGGTTGTACGGTTTCGCGTTTCGGGTTGGGGGTTTCGCGATTCGTGGTTCGAGGTTTAACGGTTCGGGATTTTTGCGTTTCGGGGTCTCGGGTTCGGGATTTCGCGGTATGGGGTTTCCTGGTTTGGGGTTTTGGGGGATGAGGTTTCGGGTTCAGTTTTGCGTGGTTCGGGGTTTTCGTAGTTCGGGGTTTTGCGGATTCGATGTTTCGCGTTCTGGGTTCGAGGTTTTTGGGGTTTCGCGTTCTCGTTTCGACGTTTTCGGGGTTTCACGGTTCAGGGTTTAGGGTTGTACGGTTTCGCGTTTCGGGTTCGGGGTTTCGCGTTTCAGGATTTTCGCGGTTCGGGGTTTGGCGGTTCGGGTTTGGCGGTCTCCGTTCGAGGTTTTCAGGGTTTCGCGGTTCGTGGTTTCGGGTTGTACGGTTTCGCGTTTCGGGTTCGGGGTTTCGCTGTTCAGGGTTTTCGCGTTTCGGCGTTTTGGTTTCGCGGTTCGAGGTTTCGGGTTGGGGTTTTTGTGGTTCGTTTTTTCGCGTTCTGGGTTCGAGGTTTCGGGTTGGGGTTTTTGTGGTTCGTTTTTTCGCGTTCTGGGTTCGAGGTTTTCGAGGTTTCGCGTTCTCCGTTCGCGGTTTTCGGGGGGTTTCAGGTTGTACGGTTTCGCGTTTCGGGTTCGGGGTTTCGCTGTTCAGGGTTTTCGCGTTTCGAGGTTTAGGTTTCGCGGTTCGGGGTTTGGGGTACGGGGTTTGGGGTTCGGTGTTGCGGGGGTTTGGGGGTTTTCGCGGTTCGGGGGTTTTGGAGGTGCAGGGGTACGAGGTTTCGTGTTCAGTGTTGCGGGGTTCGGGATTTTGCGATTCGGGGTTTCTTTTTTGCGGTTCGAGGTTTAGGGTTCGGTGTTTTGCGTTCTGGTTTTGAGGTTTTCAGGGTTTCGCGGTTCGGGGTTTTCAGGTTGTAGGGTTTCGCGTTTAGGGTTGGGGGTTTTGCGGTTCAGGGTTTTGGGTTGTAGGGTTTCGCGTTTTGGGTTCGGGGTTTCGCGATTCGTGGTTCGAGGTTGCACGGTTCGGGATTTCGCGGTACGGGGTTTCCGGGTTTCGGGGTTTTTGAGGTTTGGGGTTTTGGGGTACGAGGTTTCGGGTTCAGTGTTGCGTGGTTCGGGGTTTTCGTAGTTCGGGGTTTTGCGGATTCGGTGTTTCGCGTTCTGGGTTCAAGGTTTTTGGGGTTTCACGTTCTCGTTTCGACGTTTTCATGGTTTCACGGTTCAGGGTTTAGGGTTGTACGGTTTCGCGTTTCGGGTTCGGGGTTTCGTTGTTCAGGGTTTCGCGTTTCAGGGTTTTCGCGGTTCGGGGTTTGGCGGTTCGGGTTTCGCGTTCTCCGTTCGAGTTTTTCAGGGTTTCGCGGTTCGAGGTTTCGGGTTGTACGGTTTCGCGT
>CM055025.1:6219437-6229437 GCA_029204005.1 Salix udensis
TTGGGTGTTTTTTTCTAGGAGAGTTTTGGCTCTTCTCTACTTGGTTTGACGTCGGCTGAGGTTTTTGGTGTTCCTTCAGTTTGGCTTGAGGAGTTCTTTTTGATGTTGCTTGTTTTTTGTGGTTTATCCTAGCCTCTCCCTATGTAGTTGGGCTGTGGGCAGGTTTTTGATTTTTTGGTTTGTTGGCTTCGGGAGCATGTTCCCTTGTAAGCCTTCTTGTATATTCTTGTCTTTTGTCCCCCGCTGATCTTTTTCAGCTTGTTTCATTCTTTGATCTATAAAATCTTGCATTTGATCGAAAAAGAAAGAGCTCTCAGTAACCACCACCCATAGAAAAGAAAGAGAGAGAAAGTTAGAGAGAGATGCTCTCCACCTCCCCCCACCCCGTCGACCACCCATGGCCTTCCCCAACCCGAAGCTTCCATCCCTCCTCTTCCCCACTGCCTTAGTTTCGTTCCAGTAGGTCCCCTTTCCCTTCCCCTTCCTCCTTTTCCCCTTCCTTTGTTCTCCCATGAAGATTCAGCTTCAGTTTTTTCAAATTTCCCGAGTCCGTACGTTTTGCCGCCCAGACTTCATCTTCTCAAATCGTTTCTTTGGGTTGTTTTCCTGGTAAGTCTGGCTTTCTTTTCAGCTTGCCTAAGTGTCTCTTTCCCTTTGGTTCCCTTTCTTTCTTTTCTGTAAGCCTCCTGCTTAATTTCATCTCCAAAATTTTCCTTTTTTCGCGTGTCTGTTCATATTTTTCCGCCAAGCTTCCATCGCCTCCTTTTGGCTTCTTGGCTCCTTGTCCTAGTTGGGTTAGCTTTGTTATCAGTTCTTCTTGGTGTCTGTTTTGCTTTCCTTCCTCTTCTTGCTCTATTTTCAATCTCCAAAGTCTATTTTCAAATTTTGTTTTCTCCCCTCATAGCGGTCGTCCGGTTGTCCCAAGCGGTCGACCGGTTCCATCTTCATCTATGCGGTCGACCGGTTGCTTCTAGCGGTCGTCCGGTTCCTTCAGCTTTCTTCTTGCGATAGTCCGGTTCTTCCCTTTCGGTCGACCGGTTGCTTCAGTTTTTCTCTTTTCCTTTTCTCAGCTTCGTCCCTCCTCTTTCTGGTCCCTTTCCGTGCCAGCCATGGCAAAACGGAAAGCCAAGAAGAAATCTCCTTCTTCTTCCTCTCGCCCCCCTCCTTCATGCCCAGTCCTCCCTCTTGCTTCGGGTCCTTCATCCCCCACCAAAAAACATGCCCGTCACTCTTCCCTTCCCCCCCTCTCCCGCTCGATGGACCTTGTTCTTCCTTCCATAAAGCTCTTAGGCCCTAATTGGCTGCCAGTTTTGGGTTCAGCCCCAATGTCCCCAGAATTGGCTGCTGCGGTTGCAGTCCCCTATTTGGCTGCTGAGGGTGCAGCCTCCTCTCTGGCCGCTGCGGGTTCAGACTCTTCCACCTCTCATCAGCTTAGCCCACAGCTTCAAGCCTCTGAGAGTTCTCCTTCTTTTTCTGAGTTGTTTGCTCCCGTTGATATGGATAGCCCCCGAGACTCTGATTATGATGGCTCATCTGCCTATAATTCAGATTCTAGCTCTCACTATGGGTCTCCTATTTTGACAAATTTGGAACTTAAGGCCCGTCTTCCGTCTCCGGCTTCACCAGCTCCTGCAGTTGCCGAAAGCTCTCCTGAATTTCCGGCAGCCTTCCATTCAGCTGCTAAGGTTTCTGCTCCCTCGTTACAGGCTGTTTTGGTCTCGGCTCAGGGCCATCCCACCTCTGATCAGGCTGCAGCTCACGGTTTGAATGTTCCAGATCTCTTTGATCATGTTCCAGCTCCAGGCTCGGATGCTCTAGCCCCCTCGTCCCCTCCTTCAGGTCAGTGGAGAAACCTCTTTTCTTCTAATCGCAGCTCATCATCATGTTCGAAACTCCAACATTTTGTTGATATTTCTGCTACCAAGACTTTTGATTTGGTTGAGGATGATATAGACATTGCTTGTGATTTCTGGAAATTATGTCTTATTGGTTATGTTTCGGGCAAATTCCCGGGGGTTACAGCTTTGAGGAATATTATATCTACTTCTTGGAATTGTGTAGCTAAAATGCAAATTCATGAATCCGGGTGGATAGTTTATAAATTTTAGAGTGAGCTTGAGAAAATGAATGTGTTGCGTGGAGGTCCATACCTTGTTTATGGTAGACCTTTAATGTTGAGGGAAATGCCGGAGTACTTTGATTTTAATTCCACAGAAATGACTACTCTTCCGGTTTGGGTTAAGTTGCCGAATTTGCCGTTGAAGTGTTGGTCTACAACTTGTGTATCTAAAATTGCTAGTGCTCTAGGAAAACCTGTGCAATGTGACATGTTAACATCTTCCATGTCGAGGCTTTCATATGCTAGAATTTTGGTGGAGATTAACCTTGCAGAGGACCTTTCGCAGTTTGTCAAATTCCGTTTTCCGAATGGTGTTATGCATGCTCAGGCTATTGTGTATGAAACCTTGCCGAAGATTTGTACTCATTGTAAGGTCATTGGGCATATTGTGGATTCTTTTTCTAAAGTTCCAAAAAAGGTTGGGGGTGGCAATTCTCAAGTTAAAGTTGCTAGTGTGCTTCGGAATTCCAATCCAGCAGAAAAGGATGTGTTGCTTTCTGAGGGGGATGTCTCCTTGCAAAGCTCTGTTGTTTTGGCTACTTCTTTGGTTGATGTGGGGTTGCAAGAAAATGCTTCTTTGGCTACTGGCATGGCTTTTGAAGCTCATGCTCCTACTGTTGCTCATGCTCGGCAGTCTGTGCTGAAGAAACCCACCAGTTTTAAGCAGCCTGCTCCCATGATCTCGGGAGCTACTACTGCTGATTGCGATTGAAAGCCTGTGTCGAAAAAACATACAAGTAATAGGCAGCCTAAGTCTGGCTTGGATATTCGGGCAGGTTTGGTTCCTGGTGCATTTAGTGTTGCTTCCAAGGGAACAGCGAATGACACAGCTAGAAATGTATCAGTTGATAATGGGTTGATGGCTTTGGGTAGTATTGCTGCAGGTTCCATATTGGGCAAGGGCTGTGATGGCTTGAATGGCAAATCGGCGGGGGTTGTTTCGGCAGCAACAGATTTAAGTTCGGGCTTGAAGGCAGTTACAGTTGGTGTCTTGGGCACTAAAATGGTTCAGCAACGGTTTAATAGTAAGAAGCAACCTTTGAAGGACCTAAGGCAAGGAGGGCACAAGGGGAAGAGTTTACAACCCATATCATCTTTTTTGAGCGTCCATGGTAGGAGCCTTCCTACCACTACTGCCCCTTGATGATAGTTAAATGTTGGAATGTTAGAGGGCTCAATAGCCCTCTAAAGTAGCATGAGGTGGTGAATCTCATGAAGAAATCTTCAGTTGATGTTTGTGGGTTGTTGGAGTCTAAGCTTTCCTTGTCCAAGGTTTTGGCTCTTTAGAAGTTTCGGCTCAAAAAGTGGAATTTTCTGACGAATGCTGCTCACTCTCCTTTGGCCCGCATTGTGGTTTTTTGGAATCCCTCTACAGTTTCGGTTGATATGGTTCACAACTCCTCTCAGGGCCTCCATGTCTACATCCGAAGTCTTGTGAGTCAAATCAGTTTTCACACTACTTTTGTCTATGGGTTGCATACCATAGTGGCAAGAAGAGCTCTTTGGGACAGCCTGCGTGATTGGTGCCCCCCGGGTCCTTGGATGGTCTTAGGGGATTTCAACTCTCTTCTGTCTCAAGCTGACAAGCTTCATGGAAGTGCTGTTTCCATGTATGAGACTGCCGATTTTAATAATTGTTGTCTTGATCTAGGCCTTTTTGATCTCAACTACACTGGTTGTCATTTCTCCTAGAGTAATGGTTTGGTTTGGAGTAAGCTGGATAGGGTCCTTGTTAACCCTTATTGGTCTTCTCTTCACCGCACTGCTCGCGTTCATTTTGGTAACCAAGGGGCCTTCTCGGATCATTCTCCAGTCTTGGTTCGGCTTGACCCCCAAGCGGCAGGGCAGCGCAGTTTTAAATTCTTTAACATGTGGGCCTCTCATTCTGATTTTCTCCACACCGTCTCCGAGGGTTGGAACCATGCAGTTATGGGTTCTCCTATGTTTTCTCTCTGCAAGAAGCTTAAAGGGCTGAAGCGTCCGCTAAAGCTACTGAATAGGCTGCATTTCAGTCACATTTCTAAACGGGTCTCCCGGGCTGAATCGGATTTGGATATGCTGCAATCTGCTCTTCACTTGGACCCCTTAAATTCTCAGCTTGTCTAGGAAGACAAGAAAATGCGCATTCAGCTCATTAACCTCAAATCCTCGGAAAAAATGTTTTTTTGGCAAAAGCTGAAGTGTGATTTTCTTAAGGAAAGTGATAGAGGCACTCGGTTTTTTCATGCTTTGTTGAGTCAAAAGAATGGCAGAAGCTTCCTCCCGGCTATCCAGAAGTCTGATGGTACTCTCTCAGTCTTGGAGAAGGAAGTAGGGGCTGAGTTTGTGGACTTCTTTATGAAGCTTTATGGTTACTCGAAGGCTACCTTGCCTTTGGATGGAGACATTGTTGGCCTTGGTCCTTGTCTCTCTGATTTGGATTGTGGTCTCCTCTCTGCCCCCTTTTCCAATGATGATATAAAAGTCGCCTTGTTTGGGATTGATAATAATAAGGCCCATGGTCCGGATGGTTATTCCTCTCTCTTCTTCAAATCGGCTTGGTCTGTTGTTGGTGAAGATTTCTGTGCTGCTGTCCAGGATTTCTTTTCCTCGGGGAAAATGCTGAAGCAGATTAACCATTTGGTTATCTCTCTTATTCCTAAGTCAGCTCATGCTACCTCCCCTTGTGATTTCAGGCCCATCTCCTGCTACAATGTGGTCTGTTGCCTTGGGCAGTGTCATCAGTCCTTTGCAGAATGCCTTCCTGGGTGGTAGAGCCATGGTGGATAACATAAATCTTGTGCAGGAGCTTCTTCGTCAGTATGGCAGAAAGAGAACGTCTCCTAAGTCCCTCTTGAAGATTGACTTTAAGAAAGCTTTTGACTCTGTCCAGTGGCGTTTTCTTCGGGATCTCTTATCTTCTCTGGGGTTCCCCTCTGGCTTTGTTCATCTGGTTATGCAGTGTGTGGAAACTTCTTCCTTCTCTGTTGCCATTAACAGGAATCTTTATGGTTTCTTTCCAGGGAAAAGTGGCATTAGGCAGGGATATCCTCTTTCCCCCTATCTGTTCATCACCTGCATGGAATACTTCTCCAGGTTGCTTCTAAAGAATTCCCAGCAGTCGACCTTCAAGTTCCATCCGCAGTGTGAGCCATTGGGTATCAGCCACCTTGCTTTTGCGGATGATGTCCTGTTGTTGGCTAGGGGGGATAAGCCGTCTATCCTTTCTCTTATGGATCAGTTGCGGATTTTTGGGAGTGTTTCTGGTTTGGAGATAAACCCCTCCAAATCCTCTATTTTTTTCGGAGGGGTCCTAGAAAGGGTGAGGCAGGAAATTATTTTGGATACTGGTTTCAGTGCTGGCACCTTTCCCTTCAAATACCTAGGAGTGCCTCTGAGCCCTCACCGCCTCTTGGTTTGTCAGTTTTCTCCCCTTATTCGAAAGCTTGAAGCTGCTGTTCAGAGTTGGGTGGGAAAACATCTTTCCTTTGCTGGTAGGCTTGAGCTCTTGCGCTCTGTTTTGTATGGTATGGTGCAATTTTGGCTCTGTATATTCCCTATTCCAGAAACGGTTATTCTGCAGATTGTTCGCATTTGCCGGAACTTTCTGTGGTCTGGTAATGTTCAGAATTCTCACTCAGCTCTAGTTGCTTGGAAGTCATTCTGCTTGCCTAAGAAGGAAGGGGGGCTTGGGCTGTTTGACATTAAACTCGCAATAAGAGTTTTCTTGTCAAGCACATTTGAAATATTCATCAGGAGACGGATTCCCTTTGGATAAAATGGATTCACCATTTTTTCCTCCCTAGCCTCTCTATTTGGGATGCGCAGGCGGTCAAGGCTTCCTCCCCTCTTTGGAAAACCTTGATCTCCCTTAAAAACGCTCTTCTTGCTGACTTTGGGGGGAGCTCTCCTGTTGTGGATGCTATGACTAGTTGGAATGCCGGGGATGGTGGTCTTTCTGCTCAAGCTTATGATCACTTTCAGGCTAAAGGCAGAGCTATTCGGTGGGATCCGGTTGTTTGGGAGAGCTGGTCTCTGCCGAAACATTCTTTTGTGTTATGGCTTGCGGTGTTAGGTAAGCTGTGCACTAATGACAGGCTGCACTTCCTCCCTGCTGATCTTAACTGTGTTTTCTGTCATCAGGACCAGGAGACCCATTGCCACCTTTTCTTTCGGTGCCCCTGGACTGCATCTTTTTGGGGTAGCATTGTCCATTGGTTGCACCTTCCTCGGAGGCTTCCTACCCTTTCCAGTGCCATTCGTGGGCTTGCCCCGAAGAAGAAAAGCATGGTTCATAAGATGAGAAGAGCCTCTCTTAGCATTGCTGTCTACCTGTTATGGGAGGAAAGGAATAAAAGGCTGTTTGACAGCTCTGCTCTGTCTATCGAAAAGCTCTTCCGGCGATTTCAGGTTCTCTTCTACACAGTGTTCCATTTCCATGGTAAAGATCACTTCTCAATAGATGTGGGTTGAGCTGCCTGTTGAGCCGCTGCTGTGGGTTAGGTAGTTTGTGTTAGGTTTTTTGCTATTTTCCATGTTAGTTTTGCTCAGTTGTGAGCTTGTTTTTTCTGCCTTGGCTTGAGGGTTCTGTCCTCGGGCTTTCTTTGTTTTGTTGGTTGGGAGCATGTTCCCTTCCAAGCCTCTCCCCTGTATTTGCATTTTTGTTTTCTTTTGGTCTTAATATACTTACATTTGACCAAAAAAAGAAAGAGCTCTCAGTAGCCCCCCTCCCAGCCGCCACCAAAATAGCCCAAACCAGCCGCCACAAAAATCTCCCTCTCGCAGCCTTCGTCTCCAGCCATCCTGCGTGGAGCAGCGCTCCAGGCCTTGCTCGCGTGCCTCATGCTCGCTAGCCAGCCGTCTGCCTGGTTTCTCCCCCACTGGCGGCGCCCCCAACCCTAGCGCGCCCCTGCCAGTCGCGTGTTGTCCCTAGCGTCGCATCCTTGCGCGCCCTAACCCTAGCGCGCCTCCTGCCAGCCGCGCCCCTTCGTCTGCCTGCTGTTGCTCTAGCGCTCCAGCCGCTAGAGCGCTGCCTGCGTGCTAGCGAGCCCCCTGCTCGCCTGCTGCTAGCGAGCCCCTTGCTCGCCTGCGTGCCCCTGCTCGCCCCGTAGCCTCTTGCTCGCCCGAGGCAGCTTCTCCACGCCAGTCTGCAATGGCGAAAAAGAAGCATAAGAAGAAATCTCCCAACCAGAAAACACCTATGCCGGTTAAGGTAATTCTAGGGGTGGCTTCCCCAAGGAACTCTGTCTTGCTTCCCACCTCCCTTCAAACCTCCTTAACCGTGGAATCAGAATCTCCACCACCTCCCAAAGAAATTCTGAAGTTGAAAAAGCCATCCTACTCCGAGGATGAGGATGATGAAGCCTGCTCCGAGGATGAGGATGATGAAGCCTGCTCCGAGAATGAGGATGTTGAAGCCTCGGTAAAATCTTCTTCAGTTCAGCCATCCTCTTCGCCAGAGGAATTTTCTGGTGAGGATGAGGATGAGGAGGATTCGGCTGATGAGGAATCCTCTTCAAGTGAATCGGAGTACAATGTTCACTACCATAAGGACGCAAATTCTGTTGTGAAACATGCTGTGAAGCCTTCCGAGCAGCCTGTCGTGAATCCTTCCGAGCAGTCAGCTGCGACATTGGATGAGCAGCCTGCTGAGCATGCTACTGACTGCGAGCATGCTACTGAGCAGCCTGCCAAGCAAGCTACTGAGCAGTCTGCCGAGGCACCTACTGAAGAACTAGCTGCACAAGGTAAAGGTAACCAAAATTCTGCTCCCTTAGGACAGTGGACAAACTTGTTTGCGTCTAATCGCAGCTCATCAAGCTGTCCAAAATTGAAATTCTATGCTGATTTATCTGATGCTGATGCGTGCACTTTGCTTGCGGAAGACTTGGATGTTAAATGTGCTATGTGGAAAACTTGCTTAATTGGGTATGTTTCGGGTAAGTTTCCTGGATATAAGGCTCTTAGTGTAGTCATTGATAATGAGTTCAATTGTGAGGCTGTTTTGACTCTTCATGAGTCCGGATGGTTGATTTATAAATTGAATAATGAAGATGATAAGCTTGCTGTTTTGCGGGGAGGTCCCTACCTTGTGTTTGGTAGACCTTTGATGTTGCGTGAGATGCCAGAATTTTTTAATTTCAATTCATCGGAGATGTCCACCCTTCCGGTGTGGGTCAAATTGCTGAATCTTCCTTTGAGTTGCTGGTCGGAAAACTGTTTGTCTAAGATTGCTAGTGTTATTTGGTAATCCTATTCAATGTGATATGCTAACATCCTCTATGACTCGGTTGTCTTATGCGCGCGTCTTAGTTGAAATTGATCTTCACAAGAAATTGCGTGAATATGTTAAGGTTTGTTTGCCGAAAGGTGAGGCGATTGAGCAACAGATTATATATGAAACTCTTCCGAAATTCTGCTCCCATTGTAATGTTATTTGTCACTTGGTGGAAACTTGTACTAAGTTTGCTAGGAAAAACAATGCTTCAACTGCTAATGTTTGTTGTGGGGCAGGTCTCGGTTCCTAAGGGTGTTGGGGAGAAGGATGTGTTGCCCAATGAAGATGTTAGTGCAGAAGGTATTTGGGAAACAGTGAAGAAAAAGCATAGAAAATGAACATGGCTGAAAATGTGAGAGGTTTGGCAGCCAAGGCTGCGAGTGGGGTGGCTGCTAGGGCTGCGAGTGGTATGGTAGACGCCGTAGCTGACACTATGCCGGGGAATGGTGTGGCAGCCAGTGCTGCAAATGTCGTGACTGACGGGGCAGCGAGTAGTGTGGCAGCCAAGGCTATGAGTGATAAGGAAGGCTTAAAGGCAAACAGTGCCCTTGTGCATAATGCTTCTCCTAAAGCTGCGAATGGCGTGGCAGGCAAAGTTGATAGTGTGGTGGGCATGGGCGACGGTAGTAGGCTAGTGATTGGTGCGCCAACTGGGGCTGTGAAGGGTGCGGCTGGTGCGCTAACTGGGGTTGTGAAGGGCGCGGCTGGTGTTAAATCAGAGAAAGCTATTCGGGCCACGACAGACAAGGCTGTTGAGATTGATCCTCTTGTGGCTGCTTGGGCAGTTTCAGGCGTCACAGTGGGGGTTGTTTCTAGTATCGCAAATGGGGCAGATATTGTTGATTCAGCGGTGGTAAATGAAACTGATATTGTTGGGACAGCAGTGGTGGCTTCAGTTGAGCCCACTCTTGGGGCCAATGGTAGGCCAAAAACTCATGCAAACAGAAACAGCAACAAAGGGAAGCACATTGTGGAAGAGGCTAAAGGAGTTACTACTAGAAAGGGATTGAAATCTAAAGCTTCGTCTAGCGGACATGGTAGGACCCTTCCTACCAATCCTACTCTATGATGATTGTCCACTGCTGGAATGTTAGGGGGCTTAATAATCCTCTAAAACAACATGAGGTTGTAAATCTCATGAAGAAAAAGAAAATAGATGTTTGTGGTTTGCTGGAGAATAAAATGTCTTCTTCTAAGGTTGAAGCTATGCAAAGGCTCAGACTGAAGCACTGGAAATTCTTGACTAATGCGGCCATGTCTTCCTCCGATCATTATTTTGCTACTGTTCGGATCAATCCTCAGGACAAGGGTCAACGTAGCTTTAAATTCCTGAATATGTGGTCTACTCATGCCGATTTCTCCTCTACTGTTTCTGAGGGATGGAAAATGGAAGTCTCGGGGTCTGCTATGTTTTCTTTGTGCAAGAGGCTTAAGTCGCTGAAGGGTCCTCTTAAGCGTCTTAATGAGCAGCATTTCAGTCATATCTCCGAGAGGGTGTCTCGTGTTGATGCGTATTTGGATATTATTCGAAACGGCCCTTCATGGTGATCCGAACAATCATCAGCTCGCTCTTGAAGATAAGAGGTTCCGGTTACATATTCTTAGGCTAAAGTCAGTAGAAAAGC
>CM055025.1:6239437-6256937 GCA_029204005.1 Salix udensis
GCTCCGAACACTTCACCGGACCATTCAATCGGTAGGAGCGACGGGCGGTGTGTACAAAGGGCGTGGACGTAGTCAACGTGAGCCGATGACTCGCGCTACTAGGAATTCCTCGTTGAAGACCAACAATTGCAATGATCTATCCCCATCACGATGAAATTTCAAAGATTACCCGGCCCGTCTGGCCAAGGCTATAGACTCGTTGAATACATCAGTGTAGCGCGCGTGCGGCCCAGAACATCTAAGGGCATCACAGACCTCTTATTGCCTCAAACTTCCTTGGCCTGGAAGGCCATAGTCCCTCTAAGAAGCTAGCCGCGGAGGGTCACCTCCGCATAGCTAGTTAGCAGGCTGAGGTCTTGTTCGTTAACGGAAATTAACCAGACAAATCGCTCCACCAACTAAGAACGGCCATGCACCACCACCAATAGAATCAAGAAAGAGCTCTTTCAGAGTGTCAAGAAAGAGAAAAACTAGAGAGAGATGCTCTCTAGCCCCCCTTCCCCAACCCCCCCTCCCTTGGTCGCCCACACCATTGCTGGTCGGTGATGGCAACCTCCTCACCGTGAGGTTGCCATTTCCCACCACCCCCCACCACCCCTTGCTCCCCCTTGCCTCCTTCTCCTTCGTCCCGTCGCCCTAGCCCCTCTCCCAGCCGCCACCAAAATAGCCCAAACCAGCCGCCACAAAATCTCCCTCTCGTAGCCTTCGTCCTGCTCGGAGCAGCGCTTCAGGCCTTGCTCGCGTGCCTCCTGCTTGCTAGCCAGCCATCTAACTGGTTTTCCCCACTTGCTGCGCCCCCAACCCTCGCGTGCCCCTGCCAGTCACGAGTTGTCCCTGGCGGTGCATCCTTGTGCCGCGCGCGCCCTAACCCTAGCGCGCCTCCTGCCAGTCGCGCCCCTTCGTCTGCCTGCTATCGCCCTAGCGCTCCAGCCGCTAGAGCGCTGCCTGCTGCTAGCACAAGCCTCCTGCTCGCCAGCGTGCTAGCGAGTTTTCTAGCGAGGCCCCTGCTCGCCTGCGTGCTAGCGAGCCCCCTGCTCGCCTATGTGCTCATCCAGCGCTGCGCCTGCCTCCCAGCCCGCAGCCTTTTGCTCACCCGAGGCAGCTTCACCACGCCAGTCTGCAATGGCGAAGAAGAAGAATAAGAAGAAATCTCCCAGCCAGAAAACTCCTTTAGCGGTCAAGGTAATTCTAGGGGTGACTTCCCCAAGGAATTTTGTTTTTATTCCCACCTCCCCTCAAACCCCCTTAACCGTGGAATCAGAAATTCTGAAATTGAAAAAGCCATCCTGCTCCGAGGATGATGATGATGAAGCCTGCTCCGAGAATGAGGATGCTGAAGCCTCGGTGAAATCTTCTTCAGTTCAGCCATCATCTTCGTCGGATGAATTTTCAGGTGAGGATGAGGATGAGGACTCGGTTGATGAGGAATCCTCTTCAAGTGAATCGGAGTCCAATGTTCACTACCATAAGGATGCAAACTCTGTTGTGAAACAAGCTGTGAAGCCTTCCATGCAGCCTGCCTTAAAATCTTCCGAGCAGCCAGCCGTGACATTGGATGAGCAGCCTGCCGAGCATGCTCCTAAGCAACCTGCCAAGCAAGCTACCGAGCAGCTCGCCGAGACACCTCCCGAACAACCGAGCTGCGCAAGGTGAAGGTAACCAAAATTCTCGCTCCCTTAGGACAAATGGAAAAATTTATTTGCGTCTAATCGCAGCCTCATCAAGTCAGTCCCAAAGTTGAAATTCTATGCTGAATTATCTGATGCTGATGCATGCACTTTGCTTGTGGATGACTTGGATGTTAAATGTGCTATGTGGAAAACTTGCTTAATTGGGTATGTTTCGGGTAAGTTTCCTGGATATAAGGCTCTTAGTGCAGTCATTGATAATGAGTTCAATTGTGATGCTGTTTTGACTCTTCATGAGTCCGGATGGTTGATTTATAAATTCAATAATGAAGATGATAAGCTTGCTGTTTTGCGGGGAGGTCCCTATCTTGTATTTGGTAGACCCTTGATGTTGCGTGAGATGCTGGAATTTTTTAATTTTAATTCATCAGAGATGTCAACCCTTCCGGTGTGGATCAAATTGTCGAATCTTCCTTTGAGTTGCTGGTTGGAAACCTGTTTGTCTAAGATTGCTAGTGTTATCGGCAATCCTATTCAATGTGATATGCTTACATCTTCTATGACTCGGCTGTCTTATGCGCGCGTCTTACTTGAAATTGATCTTCGCAAGAAATTGCGTGAATATGTTAAGGTTTGTTTGCCGAATGGTGAGGTGATTGAGCAACAGATCATATATGAAACTCTTCCGAAATTCTCGCTCCCATTGTAATGTTATTGGTCACTTGGTGGAAACTTGTACTAAGTTTGCTAAGAGAAACAATGCTTCACCTGCTAATGTTGTTGGGGGGGCAAGCCTCTGCTCCTAAGGGTGTTGGGGACAAGGGTGTTTTGGCCACTGAAGATGTTAGTGCGAAGGTAAATGGGAAACAGTGAAGAAACAACATAGAAGTAATTGGCGTCCCAAAAAGACCATGGCTGAAAATGTGAGAGGTGTGGCAGCCAAGACTGCGAGTGGGGTGGCAGCTAAGGCTGCAAGTGCTATGGTAGATGCCGTAGCTGACACTATGCCGGGGAGTAGTGTGGCAGCCAGTGCTGCAAATGTGGTATCTAACGAGGCAGCGAGTGGTGTGGCACCAAAGGCAGCGAATAATGTGAATGGTAATGAAGGTTTAAAAGCAGTCATGCCCACTGTGCGTAATGTTCCTCCTAAAGGTGTAGGCGTGACAGGTAAATCAGATAGTGTGATGGGCATGGGTGAAGAAAATATGTCTGCTGTTGGTGTGCCATCTGGAGCTGTGAAGGGCGCGGCTGGTGTAAAATCAGACAGAGCTACGCGGGGCATTACTGCACAAGGATGCCGGGGTTGATCCCCTTGTGGCCGCATGGGCGCTTTCGGCATCACGGTGGGAGCCGATTCCAGATGTTGCTAATGGGGCAGATTTGGTTGATTCGGTAGTGGTTAATGAAACTGAGATTGTTGGGACAGAAGTTGTGGCTTCGGTTGAATCCCCTCTTGGGACCAATGGTAAGCCAAAAAATAATGCAAACCGTAAAGGGAAGCTTATTGTGGAAGAGGTTAAAGGAGTTACTACTAGAAAGAAATCCAAATCTTCTTCTAGCGGACATGGTAGGACCCTTCCTACCAATCCTGCTTTATGATGATTGTTCATTGTTGGAATGTTAGGGGGCTTAATAGTCCCCTAAAGCAGCATGAGGTTGTAAATCTCATGAAGAAAAAGAAGATTGATGTTTGTGGTTTGCTGGAAAATAAAATGTCTTCCTCTAAGGTTGAAGCTATGCAAAAGCTTAGACTGAAGCACTGGAAATTCTTGACTAATGCGGATATGTCTTCTTCGGCCAGAATTGTTGTTTTCTGGAATCCGTCTACGGTTATGGTGGATCTTGTTGATTGCTCTTCTCAAGGTATTCATGTTGTTCTTCATTGCCTTGTCAGTCATATCAGTTTTCATGTGAGCTTTGTCTATGGTCTTCACACCATTGTTGGTAGGAGGGATTTATGGGATTCTCTCCGCAGATGTTCCCCCGCTTGTCCTTGGATGATTTTGGGCGATTTTAACTCTATTTTGTCCCAGGATGATAAGTTGAACGGGAGTGCTGTTTCTGCCTATGAAATTACAAATTTTCATAAATGCCACATTGACTTGGGTTTGTGTGATCTTCCTTACACTAGCTGTCATTACACTTGGTCGAATGGCTCTATCTGGAGCAAAATTGACAGGGTCATGGTTAATCCCCTCTGGTCTTCCCTTCACCAATCAGCTCATGTCCATTTTGGTAATCAAGGGGCCTTCTCCGATCATTCCTTTGCTACTGTTCGAATCAATCCTCAAGATAAGGGTCAGCGTAGCTTTAAATTTCTGAACATGTGGTCTTCTCATGCTGACTTCTCCTCTATTGTTTCGGAGGGATGGAACATGGAAGTCTCGGGGTCTGCTATGTATTCTTTGTGCAAGAGGCTTAAGTCGCTGAAAAGGCCCCTTAAGCGTCTAAATGAGCAGCATTTCAGTCATATCTCCGAGAGGGTATCTCGTGGTGATGCGGATTTGGATATTATTCAGACGGCTCTTCATGGGGATCCAAATAATCATCAGCTCGCTCTTGAGGATAAGAGGTTCCGATTGCACCTTCTTAGGCTTAAGTCTGTAGAAAAGCTGTTTTATGGCCAAAAGATGAAATGTGATTTTCTGAAGGACAGCGACAGAGGCACCAGTTTTTTCCATGCGATGATGAGTCAGAAGCATAGTCGCAGTTTCATCTCAGCTATTCATAGAGGGGATGGTTCTCTTACTTCCTCGGAGAGTGAGGTTGGTGCTGAATTCGTCCAGTTTTTCCAGAACCTCTACGGGTCCTCTAGACCCACCTTAGCTCTGGATAATGATGTCGTTTTCCGTGGCCCCTGCCTTCCGAACAGCTCTAATGAGATTCTTTTAGCCCCTGTCACTTGTGATATTGTTCGGAAAGCTCTGTTTAGTATTGGGAATGATAAGGCCCCAGGTCCGGATGGTTACACGGCTCACTTCTTCAAATCTGCTTGAACGATTGTTGGAGAACATTTTTGTGGAGCTGTTTAGGATTTTTTTCGGTCTGGGAAGTTGCTTAAGCAGATTAATCATGTTGTCATCTCGCTCATTCCTAAATCTGCTCATGCTGCCTCTCCTGGTGATTTTAGGCCTATTTCTTGCTGCAATGTGATCTATAAGGTCATCTCGAAAATTCTCGCTGATCGCCTGACTCTTGTTCTGAAGGATAATATTAGTCCCATGCATAATGCTTTTCTTGGGGGGCGGGCTATGACGGATAATATTAATCTTGTGCAAGAGTTGCTCCGGCAATATGGTAGAAAGCGCACTTCTCCGAAAACCCTCATGAAGATCGATTTTAGAAAGGCTTTTGACTCTGTCCAGTGGCCTTTTCTTCGCGATCTTCTTAAGCTTCTTGGCTTCCCTATGTAGTTTACTCACTTGGTTATGTAGTGTGTGGAGTCCACTTCCTTCTCGGTAGTGGTGAATGGCAATCTCTACGGCTTCTTCCAGGGTAAGAGTGGTATTCGGCAAGGTGACCCCCTCTCTCCGTATCTCTTCATCACTTGCATGGAGTACTTCTTCCGTATGCTTAAGGGAGTTTCTAGGCAACAGTCCTTTCATTTTCACCCTCGCTGCAAGCCCCATGATATCTGCCATCTTGCTTTTGCTGATGATATCCTGCTTCTGGCTAGAGGTGATAAAGTTTCGATCACGGCTCTCCTTCGTCAGTTAGAGGTTTTTGGGCAGGTTTCTGGTTTGGAGATTAACCCTTCCAAATCCTCCATTTATTTTGGTGGGGTTGGTGCTGTCTTGAAGCAAGATATTCTGCAGGCCATGAACTTTTCATAGATTGTTGGTGTCCCAATATTTTCCTTTCAAATACTTGGGGGTTCCCCTTAGTCCTCATAGATTGTTGGTGTCCCAATATTTTCCTCTCATTCACAAGCTGGAAGCCACTGTTCAGAGTTGGATGGGCAAGCATCTATCCTTCGCAGGGAGATTGGAGCTTTTGAGATCGGTTCTTTTTGGGATGATTCAGTTCTGGCTAAGTATTTTCCCTCTTCTGGATGCTATTATCAGGGACATTATCCGTATCTGCAGGAATTTTCTATGGTCAGGTAAGGTAGATAAATCTCACTCTGCTTTGGTTGCTTGGAAGTCTGTTTGCTTGCCTAAGCAGGAAGGTGGGCTAGGGCTATTTGATGTAAAAGCCAGGAATCGCAGTTTCTTGATCAAGCATATTTGGAATATTCATTCGCAAGCGGATTCTTTATGGGTTAAGTGGATTAATCATTATTATCTGCCGGGCCAAACTATCTGGGATGCCCAAGCTTTGAAGATGGCTTCCCCTCTCTGGAAGATTCTGGTCTCTTTGAAAAATCAGCTTATTCAGGATTTTGG
This sequence comes from Salix udensis, assembly GCA_029204005.1. NCBI lineage: Eukaryota > Viridiplantae > Streptophyta > Magnoliopsida > Malpighiales > Salicaceae > Salix > Salix udensis. The sequence goes on from CM055025.1 coordinate 6,245,451, forward strand.
AAGTAGTTCATCTGCTGTTGATATGTTGTCTTCTTGGAATACGGGTGAAGGTACTCTCTCAGCAAAGGCCTATGATCATTTCAGGCCGAAGGGCAGAATTTTGCTTTGGGATAGGGTGGTGTGGGAGCAGTGGTCTTTGCCGAAGCATTGTTTTGTTCTGTGGCTTGCGGTGTTGGGTAAGCTCAAAACTAAAGATCGTCTTCTCTACATGTCAACAGATTCTAGTTGTGTTTTCTGTAATCAGGATCAGGAAACCCATCGGCATTTGTTTTTCAAGTGTTCTTGGTCTTCTACTTTGTGGAACAAAATTGTTCAATGGCTTCATATTCATCACCGGATGGGCTCCTTGTCTAGTGCTCTTCAGAGGCTTCGTCCGAAAAGGAAGCTAGTTCTCTCCAGGATGCGGAGAGCCTCTCTTGCCATTTCGGTCTACCTTATTTGGGAAGAGAGAAATAAAAGGGTTTTTGATAACTCTTTTTCTTCTGGTTGAGAAAGTTTTCAGGAGATTTCAGGTGTTGTTCTTCACGGTGTTCCACTTTCATGATAAAGACCATTTCTCTATCGATGTGGGCTGATTGGGTGTCTTTTTCTAGGAGAGTTTTGGCTCTTCTCTTCCCCGGTTTGACGTCGGTTGAGGTCTTTTGGTGTTCCTTCGGCTTTGGCTTGAGGAGTTTCTTTTTTGAGGTTGCTTGTTTTTTTGTGGTTTTTCCTAGCCTCTCCCTATGTAGTTGGGTTGTGGGCGTGTTTTTGAGTTTTTTGGTTTGTTGGCTTCGGGAGCATGTTCCCTTGTAAGCCTTCTTGTATATTCTTCTCTTTTGTTCCCCACTGATCTTTTTCAGCTTGTTTCATTCTTTGATCTATAAAATCTTACATTTGATCGAAAAAAAAGAAAGAGCTCTTCCGGTGTGGGTTAAGTTACCGAATTTGCCGTTGAAGTGTTGGTCTACAACTTGTCTATCTAAAATAGCTAGTGCTCTAGGAAAACCTGTGCAATGTGACATGTTAACATCTTCGATGTCGAGGCTTTCGTATGCTAGAATTTTGGTGGAGATTAATCTTGCAGAGGACCTACCGCAGTTTGTCCAATTCCGTTTGCCAAATGGTGTTATGCATGCTTAGTCTATTGTGTATGAAACCTTGCCGAAGTTTTGTGCTCATTGTAAGGTCATTGGGCATATTTTGGATTCTTGTTCTAAAGTTCCAAAAAAGGTTGGGGGTGGCAATTCTCAAGTTAACGCTGCTACTTTGCTTCGGAATTCCACTCCAGCCGAGAAGGAAGTTTTGTTTTTTGAGAGGGCTGCTTCCTTGCCAAACTCTGTTGATATGGCTGCTTCTTTGGTTAATGTGGGGCTGCAAGATCCCATGGCTTTTGAAGCTTCGGTTGTTGCTCATGCTCGGCAACCTGTGTCGAAGAAGCTCACCAGTAAATGGCAGCCTGATCCCATGATCTCTGAAGCTGCTGCTGATTTTCATGACTGGCAGCCTGTGCCGAAAAAACATACCAGCAATAGGCAGCCTAAGTCTGGCTTGGGTATTTCGGCAAGTTTGGTTCCTGGCACAGTTATTGTTGCTTCCAAAGGTAAAGCGGTTGAGGCAGCTGGAAATGAGTCTGTTGATAATGGCCTGATGGCTTTGGGTAGTTTTGCTGCAGGTTCTACAATGGTTGAGGCAGTCGGTAATGTGCCTGGTGGCACTGGGTTGAAGGTTTTGAGTATGGGCTGTGCAGGTTTGGGTGGTAAGCCGGTAGGGGCTGCTCCACAAGGTTCAGCTGCAGCAGTCTTGGGTCCGGGTGTGGAAGCAGCTTCAAAGGGTATTTTGGGTGCTAAAATGGCTCCGCAGCGTTTCAATAGCAGGATGCAAAATTTGAAGGGCTTCGGGCAAGGAGGGCACAAAGGGAAGGGTTTACAATCAAAATCATATCTATCGCGCGGACATGGTAGGAGCCCTCCTACCACTACTGCCCCATGATGATTGTTAAATGCTGGAATGTTAGAGGGCTCAATAGTCCTCTAAAGCAGCATGAGGTGGTCAACCTCTTGAAGAAATCCTCAGTTGATTTTTGCGGGTTGTTGGAGTCTAAGCTTTCCTTGTCCAAGGTTTCGGCTCTTCAGAAGTTTCGGCTCAAGAAGTGCTTGAAGAAATCCCTCTACAGTTTTGGTTGATATGGTTAGCAACTCCTCTCAGGGCCTCCATGTCTGTGTCCGAAGCCTTGTGAGTCAGATAAGTTTTCATATTACTTTTGTTTATGGGTTGCATACCATTGTGGCAAGAAGAGCTCTTTGGGAAAGCCTGCGTGATTGGTGCCCCCCAGGTCCTTGGATGGTCTTAGGGGATTTCAACTCTCTTCTGTCTCAAGATGACAAGCTGCATGGAAGTGTTGTTTCCATGTATGAGACGACCGATTTTCATAAATGCTGTCTTGATCTAGGCCTCTATGATCTCAACTACACTGGTTGTCATTTCTCCTAGAGTAATGGTTCGGTATGGAGTAAACTGGACAAGGTACTTGTTAACCCTCATTGGTCTTCTCTTCGTAGCACTGCTCATGTTCATTTTGGTAACCAAGGGGCCTTCTCGGATCATTCTCCAGTCTTGATTCGGCTTGATCCCCATATGGCAGGGCAGCGCAGTTTTAAATTTTTTAACATGTGGGCCTCTCATTCTGATTTTCTCCACACCGTCTCCGAGGGTTGGAAGCTTGCAGTTATAGGTTCTCCTATGTTTTCTCTCTGCAAGAAGCTTAAGGGGTTGAAGCGTCCGCTAAAGCTGCTGAATAGGCTGCATTTCAGTCACATTTCTGAACGGGTCTCCCGGGCTGAATCGGATTTGGATATGCTGCAATCTGCTCTTCACTTGGACCCCTTAAATTCTTAGCTTGTCCAGGAAGACAAGAAAATGCGCATTCAGCTCATTAACCTCAAATCCTCGAAAAAAATGTTCTTTGGGCAGGAGCTGAAGTGCGATTTTCTTAAGGAAAGTGATAGAGGCTCTCGGTTTTTTCATGCTTTACTGAGCTAAAAGAATGGCAGAAACTTTCTCCCGGCTATTCAGAAATCTGATGGTTCTCTCTCCGTCTCGGAGAAGGAAGTTGGGGCTGAGTTTGTGGACTTCTTTATGAAGCTTTACGGTTCCTCAAAGCCTACTCTGCCTTTGGATAGAGACGTTGTTGGCCTTGGTCCTTGTCTCTTTGCTTTGGATTGTGAGCTCCTTTCGGCGCCCTTTTCCAATGATGATATAAAGGTCGCCTTGTTTGGGATTGATAATAATAAGGCCCATGGTCCGGATGGTTATTCCTCTCTCTTCTTCAAATCGGCTTGGTCTGTTGTTGGTGAAGATTTCTGTGCTGCTGTCCAGGATTTCTTTTCCTCGGGGAAAATGCTGAAGCAGATTAACCATTCGGTTATCTCTCTTATTCCTAAGTCAGCTCATGCTACCTCCCCTTGTGATTTCAGGCCCATCTCTTGCTGCAATGTGGTCTACAAGGTCATCTCCAAGCTTCTTGCTGGTCGGTTGGCTGTTGCCTTGGGCAATGTCATCAGTCCTTTGCAGAATGCCTTCCTGGGTGGTAGAGCCATGGTGGATAACATTAACCTTGTGCAGGAGCTTCTTCGTCAGTATGGCAGAAAGAGAACGTCTCCTAAGTCCCTCTTGAAGATTGACTTTAAGAAAGCTTTTGACTCTGTCCAGTGGCTTTTTCTTCGGGATCTCTTATCTTCTCTGGGGTTCCCCTCTGGCTTTGTTCATCTGGTTATGCAGTGTGTGGAAACTTCTTCCTTCTCAGTTGCCATTAACGAGAATCTTTATGGTTTCTTTCCAGGGAAAAGTGGGATTAGGCAAGGAGATCCTCTTTCCCCCTATCTGTTCATCACCTGCATGGAATACTTCTCCAGGTTGCTTTTAAAGAATTCCCGGCAGTCTGCCTTCAAGTTTCATCCGCAGTGCGAGCCGCTGGGTATCAGCCACCTTGCTTTTGCAGATGATGTCCTGCTGTTGGCTAGGGGGGATAAGCCATCTATCCTTTCTCTCATGGATCAGTTGCGGCTTTTTGGGAGTGTTTCTGGTTTGGAGATAAACCCCTCCAAATCCTCCATCTTTTTCGGGGGGGTCCCAGATAGTGTGAGGCAGGAGATTATTTTGGAAACTGGTTTCAGTGCTGGCACCTTTCCCTTCAGATACCTTGGAGTGCCTCTAAGCCCTCACCGCCTCCTGGTTAGTCAGTTTTCTCCTCTTCTTCGCAAGCTTGAAGCTGCTATTCATAGTTGGATGGGAAAACATCTTTCCTTTGCTGGTAGGCTTGAGCTCTTGTGCTCTGTTTTGTATGGTATGGTGCAATTTTGGCTCTGTATATTCCCTATTCCAGAAACAGTCATCCTGCAGATTGTTCGCATATGCCGGAATTTTCTGTGGTCTGGTAATGTTCAGAATTCTCACTTGGCTCTGGTTGCTTGGAAGTCAGTTTGCTTGCCTAAGAAGGAAGGGGGGCTTGGGCTGTTTGACATTAAAGCTCGCAATAAGAGTTTTCTTGTTAAGCATATTTGGAATATTCACCAGGAGACGGATTCCCTTTGGATAAAATGGATCCACCATTTTTTCCTCCCTAGCCTCTCTATTTGGGATGCGCAAGCGGTCAAGTTTTCCTCCCCTCTTTGGAAATCCTTGGTCTCCCTTAAGAACTCTCTCCTTGCAGATTTTGGGGGGAGCTCTCCTGCTGTGGATGCTATGACTAGTTGGATTACCGGGGATGGTGGTCTTTCTGCTCAAGCTTATGATCACCTTCGGGTTAAAGGCAGAGAAATTCGGTGGGATCTGGTTGTTTGGGAGAGCTGGTCTCTGCTGAAGCATTCTTTTGTGTTGTGGCTTGCGGTGTTAGGGAAGCTGCGCACTAAGGACAGGCTGCACTTCATCCCTGCTGATCTTTCCTGTGTTTTCTGTAACCAGAGCCAGGAATCTCATTGTCACCTTTTCTTTCGGTGCCCTTGGACTTCTTCTTTTTGGGGTAGCATTGGTCGTTGGTTGCACCTTCCTCAGAGGCTGCCTACCTTATCCAGTGCCATTCGTGGCCTTGCCACGAAGAAGAAAAGCATGGTTCATAAGATGAGAAGAGCCTCTCTTAGCATAGCTGTCTACCTGTTATGGGAGGAGAGGAATAAAAGGCTATTTGACAACTCTGCTCTATCGATCGAAAAGCTCTTCCGGCGATTTCAGGTCCTCTTTTTCACTGTGTTCCACTTCCATGGTAAAGATCACTTCTCAATCGATTTTGGTTGAGCTGCCTACTGAGCCTCCGCTGTGGGTTGAGTAGTTTGTTTTAGGCTATTCGCTGCTTTCCATGTTAGTTTTGCTCGGTTGTGAGCTTGTTTTTTCTGCCTTGGCCTGAGGGTCCTGTCCTCGGGCTTTCTCTGTTTTGCTGGGTGGGAGCATGTTCCCTTCCAAGCCTCCTTTCTGTATTATGGCCCATTTTTGCCTTTCGGTTAATATACTTACATTTGACAAAAAAAAAAAAAAGAGCTCTCACAACCTGCAGGTCACGAACTTCTCAGAAGGATCTTTTTCTTTCAAATACTTGGGGGTTCCTCTTAGTCCTCACAGATTGCTGGTTTCCCAATATTTTCCTCTCATTCACAAGCTGGAAGCCACAGTCAAGAGTTGGATGGGCAAGCATCTTTCCTTCGCAGGAAGATTGGAGCTTTTGAGATCGGTTCTCTATGGGATGATTCAGTTCTGGCTTAGTATATTCCCTCTTCCGGATGTTGTTATCAGGGACATTATCCGTATCTGCAGGAATTTTCTTTGGTCAGGTACGATGGATAAGTCTCATTCTGCTTTGGTTGCTTGGAAGTCTTTCAGTTTGGCTTGAGGAGTCCCTTATGATGTGGTTTTGTTTGTTGTGATTCATCCTAGCCTCTCCCTATGTAGTTGGGTTGTGGGCAGGATCTTAGTTCGTTTGGTTTTTAAGCTTCGGGAGCATGTTCCCTTGAAAGCCTTTTTGTATATTTTTCCTTTCTGTTCTCTGCTGATCTTTTCAGCTTTGTTTCATTCTTTGATCTATAAAATCTTACATTTGATCGAAAAAGAAAGAACATCTAAGGGCATCACAGACCTGTGATTGCCTCAAACTTCCTTGGCTTGGAAGGCCATAGTCCCTCTAAGAAGTTGGCCGCAGAGGGTCACCTCCGCATAGCTAGTTAGCAGGCTGAGGTCTCGTTCGTTAACGGAATTAACCAGACAAATCGCTCCACCAACTAAGAACAGCCATGCACCACCACCCATAGAATCAAGAAAGAGCTCTCAGTTAGTCAAGAGAGAGAAAGTTAGAGAGAGATGCTCTCCACCTCCCCCCACCCCGCCGACCACCCATGGCCTTCCCCAACCCGAAGCTTCCATCCTTCCTCTTCCCCACTGCCTTAGTTTCATTCCAGTAGGTCCCCTTTCCCTTTTTCTTCCGTCCTTTCCCCTTCCTTTGGCCTCCCATGAAGATCCGGCTCTCGTTTTTTTGAATTTCTCGAGTCCGTATGGTTTGCCGCCCAATCTTCATCTTCTCAAATCGTCTCTTTGGGTTGTTTTTCAGTTAAGTTTGGCTTCCTTTTCAGCTTGCCTAAATGTCTCCGTCCCTTTTTTCCCCTTTCTTTCCTTTTTCTTGAGCCTCCCGCTCGATTTCGTCTCCAAATTTTTCTTTCTTTTTCGTGTCTGTTCTGTTTTTTCCGCCAAGCTTCCTCCTTCTCCTCTTGGCTCTTTGGCTCCTTTTTCTAGGTTGGTTAGCTTCGTTTTCAGTTGTTTTTGGTGTCTCCCTTTGTCTTCTCCAGTTTCCCCCCCTTCTTTTTGCCCTTCCGTTGTTTCCCGTTCAATCGGTCGAACGGTTCTCTGTGTTCTTCTTGCGGTCGACCGGTTCCTTCATCTCTTCATCTTAGCGGTCGACCGGTTAATCCCATTCGGTCAACCGGTTTCCCCATTTTCATCTTTCGGTCGACCGGTTCTTTTCTTTCGGTCGACCAGTTCCTTCAGTTTTTCATTTTTCTTTTTCTCAGCTTCTTCCCTCCTCTTTCTGGTCCCTTTCCGTGCCAGCCATGGCAAAACGGAAAGCCAAGAAGAAATCTTCTTCCTCTTCCTCTCGCCCCCCCCCCTTCATGTCTAGTCCTCCCTCCTATTTCGGGTCCTTCATCCCCCACCAAAAAACATGCCCGACACTCTTCCCTTCCCCCTCTCTCCCGCTCGTTGGACCTTGTTCTTCCTTCCATGAAGCTCCCAGGCCCCAATTGGCTGCCAGGATTGGGTTCAGCCCCTATGTCCCCAATTTTGGCTGCTGCGAGTGCAGCCCCCCATTTGACTAGCTGCGGGTGCAGCCCCCTCTTTGGCTGCTGTGGTTTCAGGCTCTTCCCCCTCTCATCAGCTTAGTCCTCAGCTTCTAACCTCTGAGAGCTCCCCTACATTTTCTAAGTTGTTTGCTCCCATTGATATGAGCAGCCCCCGGGACTCTGATTATGATGGCTCATCTGCCTATAATTCAGATTCTAGTTCTCACTATGGGTCTCCTGGTTTGGCAAATTTGGAACTTAAGGCTGTTTTGGTTTCGGCTCAGGACCATCCCCCCTCTGATCAGGCTGCAGCTCATTGTTTGAATGTTCCAGGCCCCTCTGATCAAGCTCCAGCTCTTGGCTCGGCTACTCCAGCCCCCTCATCCCCTCCTTCAGGTCAGTGGAGAAACCTTTTTTCTTCCAATCACAGCTCATCATCATGTCCTAAACTCCAACATTTTGTTGATATTTCTGCTGCCAAGACTTTTAATATGGTTGAGGATGATATAGATGTTGCTTGTGATATCTAGAAATTGTGTCTCATTGGTTATGTTTCGGGCAAATTCCCGGGGGTTCATGCTTTGAGAAATATTATATCTACTTCTTGGAATTGTGTAGCTAAAATGCAAATTCATGAATCCGGGTGGATAGTTTATAAATTTCAGAATGAATTGGAGAAAATGAATGTGTTGCATGGAGGTCCTTACCTTATCTATGGTAGGCCTTTAATGTTGAGGAAAATGCCGGAATACTTTGATTTTAATTCCACAGAAATGACTACTATCCCCGTTTGGGTTAAGTTGCCGAATTTGCCGTTGAAGTGTTGGTCCACAACTTGTCTATCAAAAATTGCTAGTGCTCTTGGAAAACCTGTGCAATGTGACATGTTAACATCTTCCATGACTAGGCTTTCGTATGCTAGAATTTTGGTTGAGATTAACCTTACGGAGGACCTTCCTCAGTTTGTCAAATTCTGTTTGCCGAATGGTGTTATGCATGCTCAGTCTATTGTGTATGAAACATTGCCGAAGTTTCTGCGCTTATTGTAAGGTTATTGGGCACACTGTGGATTCTTGTTCTAAAGTTCCAAAAAAGGGTGGGGGTGGAAATCCTCAAGTTAATGCTGCCTCTGTGCCTCGGAAGTCCTCTCCAGCCGAGAAAGCTGTGTTGGGTTCTGAGAGTGCTGCTCCCTTCGAGCACTCTGTCGACTTGGCTAAGCCTTTGGTTGAGATGGGGATGCAAGATCCCATGGTTTTTGAAGCTGCTACCGTTGCGCCTGCTCGGCAGGCTCTGCCGAATAAGCTCACCAGTACTAGGCAGCCTGATGTTGTAGCTGCTACTGTTGATGTCTGGCAGCCTGTGCTGAGAAAACATACCAGCAATAGGAAGCCAAAGTCTGGCATGGGTATTCTGCCAGGTTTGGCCCTCGGTTTGGCTTTTGGTAAAGATATTGTTGCTTCCAAAGAGAAAATGGCAGAGGCAATTGAAAATGTGTCTACTACTAATGGCTTGATGGCTTCGGGTAGTATTGCTGCAGGCTCTTCAATGGTTGAGGCAGTCAGTAATGCGTCCGGTGGCACTGGGATGAAGGGTTTGAGTATGGGTTGTGCAGGTCTGGATGGTAAGCCGGTAGGGGCTGCTCCGCAAGCTTCCGCTGCAGCAGTCTTGGGCCCGGGTTTGGCAGTCACTTCAAAGGGTATTTTGGGTGCTAAAATGGCTCCGCAGCGTATCATTGGCAAGATGCAGAATTTGAAGGGCTTCGGGCAAGGAGGGCACAAAGGGAAGGGTATACAATCAAAATCATATCTATCACGCGGACATGGTAGGGACCTTCCTACCACTACTGCCCCATGATGATTGTTAAATGCTGGAATGTTAGAGGGCTTAATAGTCCTCTAAAGTAGCATGAGGTGGTCAACCTCATGAAGCAATCCTCAGTTGATGTTTGTGGGTTGTTGGAATCTAAGTTATCCTTGTCCAAGGTTTTGGCTCTTCAGAAGTTTCGGCTAAAAAAGTGGAACTTTCTGACGAATGCTGCTCAGTCTCCTTTGGCCCGTATTGTGGTTTTTTGGAATCCCTCTACAGTTTCGGTTGATATGGTTAGCAGCTCCTCTCAGGGCCTCCATGTCTGCATCCGAAGCCTTGTGAGTCAATTCAGTTTTCAGACTACTTTTGTCTATGGGTTGCATACCATAGTGGCTAGAAGAGCTCTTTGGGACAACCTGCGTGATTGGTGCCCCCAGGGTCCCTGGATGGTCTTTGGGGATTTCAACTCTCTTCTGTCTCAAGATGACAAGCTTCATGGAAGTGCTGTTTCCATGTATGAGACTGTCGACTTTAATAAGTGTTGTCATGATCTAGGCCTTTATGATCTCAATTACACTGGTTGTCATTTCTCCTAGAGTAATGATTCGGTTTGGAGTAAACTGGACAGGGTCCTTGTTAACCCTTTTTGGTCTGCTCTCCGTCGCACTGCTCATGTTCACTTCAGTAACCAAGGGGCCTTCTCGGATCATTCCCCAGTCTTGGTTCGGCTTGATCCCCAAGCGGCAGGGCAGCGCAGTTTTAAATTCTTTAACATTTGGGCCTCTCATTCTGATTTTTTCTCCACACTGTCTCCGAGGTTTGGAAGCATGCAGTTACGGGTTCTCCTATGTTTTCTCTTTGCAAGAAGCTTAAGGGGTTGAAGCGTCCGCTAAAGCTGTTGAATAGGCTGCATTTCAGTCACATTTCTGAACGGGTCTCCCGGGCTGAATCGGATTTGGATATGCTGCAATCTGCTCTTCACTTGGACCCCTTAAATTCTCAGCTTGTCCAGGAAGACAAGAAAATGCGCATTCAGCTCATTAACCTCAAATCCTCGGAAAAAATGTTCTTTGGGCAGAAGCTGAAGTGTGATTTTCTTAAGGAAAGTGATAGAGGCTCTCGGTTTTTTCATGCTCATTTGAGCCAGAAGAATGGCAGAAGTTTCCTCCCGGCTATCCAGAAGTCTGATGGTTCTCTCTCGGTCTCGGAGAAGGAAGTTGGGGCTGAGTTTGTGGACTTCTTCATGAATCTTTAAGGTTCCTCGAAACCTACCTTGCCTTTGGATAGAGACGTAGTAGGCCTTGGTCCGTGTCTTTCTGCTTTGGATTGTGGGCTCCTTTCTGCCCCCTTTTCCAATGATGATATAAAAGCCTCTTTGTTTGGAATTGATAATAATAAGGCCCCTGGTCCGGATGGTTATTCCTCTCTCTTCTTCAAATCGGCTTGGTTTGTTGTTGGTGAAGATTTCTGTGCTGCTGTCCAGGATTTCCTTTCCTTGGGGAAGATGCTGAAGCAGATTAACCATTCGGTTATCTCTCTCATTCCCAAGTCAGCTCATGCTTCCTCCCCCTGTGACTTCAGGCCCATCTCTTGCTGCAACGTGGTCTACAAGGTCATCTCCAAGCTTCTTGCTGGTCGGTTGGCTGTTGCCTTGGGCAGTATCATCAGTCCTATGCAGAATGCCTTCCTGGGTGGTAGAGCCATGGTGGATAACATAAATCTTGTGCAGGAGCTTCTTCATCAATATGGCCAAAAGAGAACCTCTCCTAAGTCCCTCTTGAAGATTGACTTTAAGAAAGCTTTTGACTCTGTCCAGTGGTGTTTTCTTCGGGATCTCTTATCTTCTCTGGGGTTCCCCTCTGGCTTTGTTCATCTGGTTATGCAGTGTGTGGAATCTTCTTCCTTCTCTGTTGCCATTAATGGGAACCTTTATGGTTTCTTTCCAGGGAAAAGTGGCATTAGGCAGGGAGACCCTCTTTCCCCGTATCTGTTCATTACCTGCATGGAATACTTCTCCAGGTTGCTCTTAAAGAATTCCTAGCAGTCGACCTTCAAGTTCCATTTGCAGTGTGAGCCGCTGGGTATCAGCCACCTTGCTTTTGCGGATGATGTCCTGCTGTTGGCTAGGGGGGATAAGTCATCTATCCTTTCTCTTCTGGATCAGTTGCGGCTTTTTGGGAGTGTTTCTGGTTTGGTGATAAACCCCTCCAAATCCTCCATCTTTTTTGGTGGGGTCCCAGATAGTGTGAGGCAGGAGATTATTTTGGAAACTGGTTTCAGTGCTGGCACCTTCCCATTCAAATACCTTGGAGTGCCTCTGAGCCCTCATCGCCTCTTGGTTAGTCAGTTTTCTCCTCTTCTTCGCAAGCTTGAAGCAGCTGTTCAGAGT